>APFE030673699.1:59244-122620 GCA_000404065.3 Pinus taeda | reverse complement strand
AACATCAGTGAACTTACAATTACATAGAGAAAAACATCATCAAAACACAGAGCCACATGGATCCCAACAAGTGCTGCAAAACCCTGGTCTTTCCTTAGCCAAAAATGCAGAGATAGAATGTATAATGATGTCCCAAGCAATCCCAAGTGTCCAACCATGAAAATTACTTATAAATTACATAATATAAACAAGCAAAACCCATTCCCTTGCCTCTAGTGGTCGAGCTCATCATTCTAGGAGCTGTTTGAACCAATTCTAAATAAGGAACTGAAATCTAGGCAATCAAACAACTTGCCTCTATATGCTAGGAAACTGATTCATTCATTTAATTTTCACTTTTTAGTGAATGAATCCTCTAGCATCATCAATAATGCTCGAGAATGATTCTTCTTCAAAACTTTGTTTTACAAAAGGAGTATTCTTCTTTCATTATATATACATATGTTGTCCTAATACGGATTGATTTTGAAGACGAGATAGCCTCTCTTTAACTTCATTGAGGTATGTTGAGTATGTTTATATTTGGTTATCTAACATAGTATGTTTGCAGGAAGTAGAGGATCAAAGATGACTAGAATATGGTGGACTCCAGTTAACGTGATTCTCCTTACATATTAGATGAACAATGGTGATGAGTACTCCCCTGAAATAACATATACATTGAGAAGTTTGAAAGCAAAGATCAAGATTTGTAAGGTAGATAATGAAAATATCATTTAGTTATCTAGGTGGATATTGGTGGCCACCCACCTATTCCACCTAGACCTCTAGTCAGTTTCATATGTTTCCTTTTTATTCCAGCATTTATTATTTTTAGCATTTTTTCAGGTCCTGAACTTCTGGAGCAGTTTTGACCCCTTAAACTGCGTTTTTTGGAGGTCTGAAGTAGGCCTATAGTTGTAAGCTACCACAAATCTATAGTACTTAGAAATAATTTTCCAACAAGGTATCATACATGCCAAACAAAGATAATATGACCAAGTTATGACCTTGGAATGTTGGCTACCCAACTAACCCCAATGGGGCCCACAAACTCTTAGCGTTCTATCTCTTGGAGTTAGGTTTTTGGTTGTCTAGGGTTTTCCCTTATTGTTAAATAATAAATAGTCCCTTGAGCCTCATTGTAACATAGTTCATAGGCATGTAGTTGCCACATCTCGTTTTAGAGATAAGCTACCACTACCCAAGCTAGTTTATTTCCATTATGTTTGTAAGCATAATTTAATATTTTGATATTAATGAAATGAAGTGTTATTTATGTTGCATCTTTGTATTTATGGTTATATCTGTAATTTGTTACATTCCTTTTTAAGTTCAGATTAGTGTTATTAGAGTGGTCTTCTCTTTCTCTATTATTTTTTGCATGTCCCCAACGAGGTCAGGGTATAAGGAGTTAGGGCTCGAACTAGTTGAACCTTCATAAGACCAGCCTTGAAAAAACCTAAGGCCTCCCATGGTGGGAGAAAAGAAAGACAAGGGGGCAGGAGATCCTTTCAAAATATTGCTTGAGGAAGACCTCAAGTGATAGAGGAATGGATGATGGATAACTTTACCTAGATCCTTCGACGGCTACCCACATGAGACATGTCTTCATCTAGTAACCACTGCTTTTAAGGTACAATTTAACTTCGATATTCCCATATTTTAGGGCCAGGTAGATGTAGACGGTGTAGATCAATGGTTGAATTTTTTGGAAGGATATTTTTCAGCTCATGACTTTTCTAATCAGGAAAAGAGTACTTTTACACTTCTCAAATTCGCCCCACATGTATGACTGGTGGGAAACCTACTGTGAACAAAAGGATGAGAGGGAATCCTCACTGTTTTCAGCCGCACCCACATGGTATTATTTCCGAGACACCATCAAGGAACAATATTACCTTGTCAAGAGCTATGATGATAAATACATACAGTGGACCACAGAAGGAAGAGAGTTCTTAATAGGAGGACAAGCGCATCCAGGAAGGGAAGTGTCGACTACCTTCGAGTTTTGGTTCAAAGGCACTAGCCATGCAAGGCAAGTGTATGGAGGCTGAAAGAAGAGGGTGTTGTAATTTCATCTATTATACAAATTAGTATATCAGTATTTTAGGGTCCAAAAGATTCCTAATGGAGAGGAGTGATCAGATATTGATCAAGGACCTTAGTGATAACTCAAATTTCAAACTATTCAAAAGAGTGTCGAACCTAAGCGATCGGATAGATCTCGTCTTCCTGATTCCGACACCGTGAACGGTTCGAAAAACCGACACCATAAGAAGGATTTATCGCAATTTGAAAAGTCCAGTAAACTACAATTTATGGACATTTGACCAATAATTTGGTTTTGAAAATATTTAAAAAAAAAAAGAATATTCCAAGGAATATACCTTGGAATATTCCCTTTTGGGGTAAGCGCTAAACCTTTCCTTAAACTTCTTTCTTTAAGTTCTGTATTGAGCATGTGGGTAGTTTTCGGAAAGTGGGAAACGGTATCTCGCGCAGACAAAAAGATATAAATATTATTCTACGATTTCAGGCGATTAACCTTAGCAGTCAACATGTAGCATGAGAAAACTACTTTTCTCGCGTGCTCTCGACCTGATATCGACCGTGCAAGAATCTGCCCGAGATTGCATGACAGCTATTCGATTGGACGGGTCACATCGACGGTGGAGATCATCCGGGTTAATTGGTGAGCAGACGACGTGATATCCATTGGATCGAGCGAGATAGATCGACGGTGGATATTACACTATTTGAAATTCTTCTGATGTATACATAACCGTCAGTGCAAATGGGTGACATGCAGTTCCATGACCGCCAGCTCTACGAAGGATTATCCCTAACCGCGGGATTATAACGCCTCATATGCGTGCCCAAACAGTTATGTTAATGGATACATCTGATGGTCTGGCTTGGCGGAGTGAACAAAAAGGCAGATATGCTAAATTTAACTGGAGTTAAGTGAGGTTCACCAAATTTGGTGGAGTATCCCTAGGGGATATTGTTTAAATGCACTCCAGGAGCAGTTTTCGACCAAAGAGAGAGTGAAACAAGAGGCTAGCTAGGCTGATTGGAGCCTTCTAAAGCCAATGGAATAGTCCAGAGAAGCTAAAGAACTCATCTTCATAGAGAATTTCATCCAGGGAGATTTTGGAGCTCAGGGCCACCAAGGGTTGGAGGCAGTTGTAGGAGCTACCAGTACTCGTTCTCAGTAAACCAATATTCATTCCATACTGTAATGAGCCTTTTGAATCCATTGCAAGGATTTGCAGAAGTATTTGGAGACTTCTAAAGGTTGAGATGCTATAGGGAAGTTTCAGGCAACCAAGTGCCAACCGTGGAGGAAGGCTTAGTTTGGGGATGCAATGCTCATTTTGAGAAAATGATCAATTTATTCTTGGTGTCTGATATGTGTTGGAGACAGTAGAAGAGGTTTCAATGATAGTTAAAGAATTGTAAGGGAGTTAGTGCCATCAAGAAGCTCAGGGTAGCTCAGAGCACTGATTGAAGGAATCAAGTCTAAGGGAGCTTAGATCTGTTTGCAGAGTGATGACAACCATGACAGGGATATAGATGGTATTCTAAGCCCATTGGTTCAGTTCAATAACATTTGGAGTTAAGTGTGGAACTTTTAAAAGAAACATTGCCATAATCCCAAAGAGCGAAGTCAAGATGACAAAATCTCAAGGAGACGTAACCCATGATATTCGGGTGAACTCCTAGATTAAATTTGTTGTTATGTGTGGTTATTTATTTGCTGCATTATATGGCTGTTATATGTGTTTAATATCAGCAAAAACAAATGGACTTAAAGCACTTAAACAGTTAAAAGAAAAAACACATACACCTGTTTCAAGTATTTAATTCCGCAAATGTCATATATAAGCTAGATCATTTATTTGTTTAACTGAGTGGGAGGTTCTTGTAAGCATAGCAAGTTATCAAACTCCCATTCAAATCAGTGACAAGCCCAATAATTTTGTTCTCTAATAGCAGTGTTGAAACTAAATCCTGTGAGATTTCTCGTGGCCAAGGATAATGCTAAAAACTTATTGTAATCAACAAAAGCATATGGTATACCTATAATTGAGTATATTAACTAGTATCCATTACAATTACATACCGTTTGAATATTTTCAACAAGTATAATTGAGTATAGTAACAAGTACATGTTACAATTAGCTAGAAGTTTGAATATTTTCCTTCATGTCTTGAACTTATCGTAAATGTTTTACCTCAACCTTTGCTTTGAGATATGGAAGCGATCCATTTCAGGTTCTACATCAAAACATTGCATATGTCTTGGAAACAAGAAATTTTATTATTTTATATATCTTTTAAAAAGAAAACATTGAGAAAGCCATTAAGAATGATACTAACCAAGCCATAACATTTAACATTGTTAATCTCTAAAAGTCACTCGGGGTTGTATTACATAATTATCTTTCACATCATTAAGAAGCATCATGAGAATCTCAAAAAGCAATGACAATTGCATTTTCTAAAAATATATAAATTCTTCAAGTCAATTTATTAGGTTAAAAAGCTTTGGCTGAATATTAAAAAAAAACATTTTATTTATAAATACTAAAAAAAAAACATTTTTGACCATTTATTTCATGATAAGAATATTAACATCATGGAAAAATTATAAACCAAATAAAATGTAAATTTGCAATCCATTTAATATAATATAGTGTTTCAATCCACTCTCACAAGAGTCACAAGCAGATGCTACACACTAACATAAATATGTTTGAACAATCAAAAATATAAAAATTTTGTCATTGTAAGTGTAATGGCAAGACTGAAATTTTTTTGCTGTTATTAATTTCAAAAACTAAAATGTAGAAGAACTTTGTTCAATTAATGTAAAGGTGTGATTTTTTGTTTCATTTGTATTGACAAGCAACTTGGATATGCTTCATCTCAATCTCCTAGAAGCAATTGTATTTTCCATCAAATCCTCTCGGATACTTTCCAACATCCTTACCACGACTCTTATAGTTGGTATTTCATCTGGTGAATGTTTTGAACAAAGAAAACCAACATGTACCAAAGATAGTAGACACTTGTATACATTGTTTTCATCAAATTCATCTCCATACACCTAATTAAAAAGGCTACTTTCAATTGCCTCATTCACATTGTTTCAGTATGCAAAGTTTACCCAATTGTGCAAGTTTAGGTCTCCCACAAACATGTGACTAGTTGGTTTTTTTCTCGTGAACATTTCCAATAACATAATTCCATAGCTATAAACAGCTCCCTTGGTGGAAATTTTTCCATTCAATCCATACTCTACAATAAAAGAAACCTTCATTAAATTTTACTCAATCAATCCATATAAATATTGTTAATGAGAGAACAAAAAATGGAAGTGATGTTCAAGAAAGACATACCTGAGGCAATGTAGCCAATTGATCCTCTTGAAGCATGTGAATTCATAGAACTTTCACCAATTAATCTTGCAATACCAAAATTTGTGACATGGCCTAACATATTTGCATCCAAAAGTACATTGCTAGGCTTGATATCACAATGCACTATTTGCACAAAACAATCATGATGAAGATATTCCATGGCATGGGCCACATATATGGTAATGTCTAATTGTGTTTTTAACCCTAATTCACACACATACTCACCATTGTTGTCATCTTTATTAGGATACAAATTCTTCTCTAAGATTCTATTAGAATCAAACTTGAACATTAAACCTTTGAAATGGTGGTTGGAACATGAGGTTATGATTTTGACTAGATTTTGATGTTGAACCTTTTGCAAGACACTGCATTCTGCTTTAAAACTCTTCTCACCGTGGTCATTTTGCAATTGGAAAACCTTCACAACAACAATTGTGCCATCATTCAAAATTCCTTTATAAACTAACCCAAAGCTACCTGTTCCCAACAAGTTGGCTTTGTGAAATCCATGAGTTGCTATGTGAAGCTCTTGATATGAGATCCTTCAATGCTCTAACTTTTGGAAAATAGATCTTGAAACATGAATTTTTTGTATATGCATATTCCCTCTCCATAGGAATCTTAAAAACAAACAACATAGTATAAAAGAAATAACTTTACTCACAGCCAATAGAACTCTTTTGACAATTGTAGGATAGCCTCTTGGTGTTGGACAAGGATATAACTGGAATAGTTTTGGTCCATAGAGGTTGAGATTTCCATTTAAGGACATGACAATTGATTGATTTGAAAAAATTCCTCCTTTTGAAATTTCTCCAACAAGCTCGTTAAAAGATAAATTTAAATACCTAAGCATTTTCAACTTGTTGAGAGGAATCAGAATTGTCCCTGATAAAAGGTTGGAAGAGAGATCTAGGCTCAAAAGGCTTTGCAAATTTTCAAGTGAATTTGAAATAGAGCCTTGGAAGGAATTTTGAGATAAATTCAATGAAAGTAGTTCAACACAGCTTCCAAGTGTAAATGGAATGAATCCACTCAAGAGATTAGTAGAAATATCTATGGATTGAGCCATTGCAATTTTACCAATCTCCATGGGAAAAGAGCCTTCTAATAAATTCCAAGACAAATTCAAATAGAAATTTAGATTGTAAAGCTTAATAATTTCACATGGTATGTTTCCAATGAGTTTATTGTGTGACAAGTCTAGCAATTCCAAATTTGTACAGTTTCCTAGGTTGGAATGTATGCTCCCTGATAATTGGTTGTGATGGAGGAGGACAAATCTTAATTATTTAAGGGGTGCAAGGGAATTGGGAATCTTTCTAGAGAGTATGTTTCCACTGTTGTCCAAAAGACCAAGTCGTTGTAACTTTTCAAAGTCATCAGGGATGTCTCCTTGTAATTTGTTGTTTCCTAAAACTAATCTTTCTAAATTTTTAAGGTTTCTTAAAGATGGAATGCTACCATTTAAATAATTTCCAGATAAATATAGATAGGTTTCCATGTCCCTTCTCAAACACATTTGTAATAGGGTGCTGCTACACAATTTTGGCTAAGGAAGAGAACCCATCATTTTCGACTTAAGGACTTTAGGCAATTCGACTTAATTTGGTTGCTAGTGGAATGTGGGGGCCACCCACATGGGAATTCGAATTGGCCCATTCAAATAGCTTGGAGGGAAAGTTGAATAGGTGGATGGAGGGGCCCATGTGAAGCAAGGGAGGCCCAAGGAATTATAAGAGTGGGTTGCTCTCATTTTGGGATTCATTCATACATCTTGCAAACAAAATCACTTGACTGTTCACTCTGTTGTTTAGCTGAGTCAACTGGTTGTTTAGCCACGAATCTCTCAAGCAGGAGATTCAACATCTACTTCGGGGGACCATCCATGCCCACCCCAGAGAGGTAATTCTACAAGGATTTCAGGAGTTCTAGAGCAGTGACATAGCACCACCAACCAGCGCAAAGCAAGGAGTGCGTATTTATGGGCTGCTAGGAAACACGCAGAGGGAGATTGAGGCAAGCAAAGATATGATTTCTTGTCCAGGAGTTGGGGAGATTAGGTAGCAGCATTAGACCAATGTTCTTGCTGGGTTTTACAGCCAACATTCCAGCAATTCAAACTGCTGGGCTGGGGGACAACACAGAGGCCACACAACATATTTTCATGGTACTTCGGAGCAGCAGAGTTGGGCCAAGAGATCATCCAAAAGTCAGGGATTGGATAGCACGGGTGAACTCAACATTTTGGAGAAGTTTTTAGGTGGATTTACAGTCAATTTCCAGCAAGTCGAAATTGGCAGCTAGAGCTGAGGTGAGGCTCCAAGGGGGTCGAAAATCAGAAGTCTAGACCAGTGAAAATCCTTTCTGAGTTTTTATGGGTTTTTGACAAGGATCCAAAATATAAAGTTTCATAATTCTTTGAGCATCGGAGGTGGGGTTTTAAGTTGTATATTTGCGGCAGACATTGTAGAATTGTCGGGGTTTGAATAGTGCCTTTGGGGGTCAATTTTGGGAAGTCCAAATCAGGCCAAAACATTTTTGGGTTTTTGTGGGTTTTGGCCAAGGAGTCCGAGTTTAAAGGATATAAATTTCTGGGCAGTTTCAGTGTACCTTCCAGCCGTTCGAACTTCAACAAAGTAGTAGTTTCTAAGCAGCGCAATGTAGATTGGTGCAATAGTGGAGCAACCTTCAACTCAACCATTTTCCTACCTAGGTTTGGTCGTGCTTGTCCTTTTACACATGCCCAGGTGCACCATTCCATCATCTATTGTATTTGACTTGCATAAATATAATAAAATGGCTCAGAAGTTCTCCATTTGTAGCTTTTATATGGGTGTTTTCTAAATATTTCGTTTTTCTAATTCGCTGCATGTATTATTTGCTTGTTATCACTTGTATTCCTATTAAGGATAATTACAGTGGTATCAAAGAATGATCTTGGCCTAGTTGTGGGAAATTAGCCAGAATATCATGGAAGCTTTGGGTATGAGTGCACAGTGATGGGTGAAACCGAAGACATGGTTCAAGGGAAATCCAGTATGCAGAAATTTTGGGGTAGAAGTCATTGGGACAATGAGAGGTTAGGCCAGTTGAGGAGGGTCACAGACCAAACCCATCCTCGCCCTTACAACAAAGACATTAGAGGTGAGAAAGTCGTGGGGGTGCAACCATCTACATCATGTGGAGAAATTCGACTAGATCAGGGCACCAGATCTCCTGAAAGGAGAAGACAGGACAAAGATGGTTAGAGGGTGAGACCAAGGGGCGCTTTTTCTGGAAAAGACCTGGATTTAGATATTAGGAGCCTAAGGAGGAGGTTGAGCATGATGTTGAGAGCCCACGGGATGGTGCGGAGCACATCGATATACCTGGTGTGGCACAGGAGTCACCTTTATTAGGGACCTCTTTGATAGACCCAGTTGACACCCTGGTGGAGAGGATAGAGCCTACTCACATAGAACCATTTGTTGAGGGGGTGCCATCCCTGGACGAGATACAATGAGATACCAATAGTTGCTAAGGTATCTAGAGTCGTGACCGAGTTTATAGGTGATAGATGCCCACGACAGTTCCATTAGTTTTAGGCCAACCTTCTAGCATTAAAAAGGAAAGTCGCATTAGTGTGAGAGGCAATTTTGTAGTAGAACAAGGAGTTGGAGGGCATGAAAGCAGTTTGTGCTGAATCCATGACCAAATTGACTCACGTTGGGGAGATGTTTGATTCCCTACTAGTGTAGCTAGAGTGCACGTTGGAGCGTGAGATCATCCCTCTTTGGACATGCATAGACGAGGTTAGTATCACTGTTAGGTTACCATGGCCCATTGGACAGAGGGAGACAGAGTTACCTAGTTAGATTGTTTATATTGACCAGGATAGCGAGATGAGATGACCTGAGCTATACAGCGTGAAACACCCTCATGCTGGGGTTGCTCTATATGCGAGAGTTTGTGCATTTGATACCTCTCTTAGGGTTGGGTGACGAGAGATTCTAAGTTGGTACCCGGTGGAGTGGACTATGGAGATGGTAGTGGACCCAGGTGGAGCTCAATAGGAGTTTCCAGGCACTGGGGATGTTGGAAGCCCCGACTGGCATTGGGATCTAGGAGGGACTACCTATCATTTCCCATGTATGTCGGTTGACTACAATCGAGATGGTGTAGTTGAGCATGCCCTTTCACTAGGGCAGGCTCGGTCAGCAGCAGTGGCCAACCAGTTTATGGATAGACTCTTTTGGTTTTATTGGTATGGCATTTGCACATGGGATCACTGGGTGATCAGCATACTCTGGAAAGAGGTTTTTGGAGGAGGTGGCAACAGCAGGCCACCAGATGGTGCCTTGCATGGAGCTGAGGGCTCTTCACTTTTGTGTGGGGCACAGAGGAGCGGAGCAGTGGTGGCATCAATGCTAACACATAGGGAGAGTCACTTCTCGGGTCCTTCAGGGGGGATTTGGAGGGAAGATCCATTCATCGGCGGGGATAATGATGCGATGGTGGAGGTTATGATATTGATCGGGTGTGGCCTGACACGTATAGACATAGCTCTAGGCCATCATATCCAGGGATATGTTGGAGCATATAGCGTTGAGCAGTGGTCTACAAGTGGGCATGAAGATGCATGGTGGTGTGTTGTTGTGTGTTGCACTGTGTTGTTGAATGGGAGTGCCTCACATCGCAGTGAGTACATGTAGGGAGTGACAGGTGTAGTGACACAAGTAGGAATTAGGACGATACCAGATGGCATAGCTGTAGCCGAGGTTATCTCGCAGTGTACAGGGGTTGGCCGCAGTGTACAGTGGCATGTCCAGGAGTACTGGGATGATCGGTGGTATGGAGAGGTGTATGGTGTTGCACAACAAGGTCTTGGAGTGTTGCCTCCAGGGACACCCATGGACAAAGATACTGGGCATACCTTTGGGTGTAGTTCACCCATGATTGATGGGGACATAGATGAGCGATACATGATGGTATCCGTGGGGACTCACACTCCTGACCCTCTTCTATGTCACTTACAAGAACAATCAATATTGTTGTTTTCCTTTAACACTCTGGGCATGAGCAGTAAGGGATGGGGAGCTCACTCAAGATATTTGGATGACACTTGGTGCAATAGAGGGGATACTTCTCAACAAGGGCATCGAGTCACTGCACGAGTTGATAGCCGCAGGTCGAGGGATGAGGTGATCACCGACAGGGATGGCATATCATTCATCATTGGTTCTATGCCTAACGAGCTGGTCACGGGGGATACATGTTTCACTCTTTCCACAGGGCATGTTTGGACCATGGACGAGCAGACGATACCATGTGTGGCTGAGATAGTTGTCCAGTATGTATCCGGGTTCCTGACATTGTATCAACACATTCTCCAGGGAGCGAGTAGCCGAACCAGTAGCAATGGTTGGCAGGAGCAGGATGGATCCACATACACTGAGTCGATTGCGCATATCAAATATCCATCTATTGGTTGCATTCACGGGGTTGCCATTTGGCACGCGTGGTTTTCAGTGGTCATATGTACTACACAGTGGCAGACACTAGACAGTTTAACATGCCTTAGATTAATTCATGATGTATGGAGCCTATATATGGGTGGCATGCACGGACTAGAGATGAGGGCCAAATGGATTCCATCGGTTGTCAGGGAAATGCCGCAGCAGGTCTGCCTATGGGATGTAGGGATTCATTTGATCGATAGATCACTCATGATGAGCAGAGTCATGGCAGAGAGTGATAAAGTTCTCTCTTGGGATGACACATGGGGGTTCATAGAGGATTTCATCATATGGGGAGGCAGACAGTCTCTATTACTGCACAGGTTCAGAGCTAGATTTGGATGGGTAGGCCTTGGTGCCATGGAAATGACTAGGCAAGATGTGTCTCACCTCTTTTAGTATTCCACCATCGAGTTCCAGGAGAGTAGGATATTGTCTGTGCATGATGGGGAGTATGACATAGTCAGAGTAGTGTGGCATCACCATGATGGCACCACTCTGGGACTAGCAGGGAACTGGGGAAGCACAACTATTCACAACTCAATAACCTCCAGGGATGCGCCGGCTACTGCAGGGGGAGATCATACAGATATTCCATTGGGCTATAGCGAGTCACTGATGGAGCAAGGGACTTTTGGTACTTCCACCAAGCAAGATAGTGAGTGGAGCAAGGGGAGCTTCATGTCGGACAGGATGGCCTGGGATCCTGGTATTGAAGGTTTCTTTCATATCAGGACAGTGTTGAGATCAGGGATGCTTTAGTGGCACATATGGTGATCCAGGTGGATATTGGTGGCCACCTGCCAAGTCCACCTGGACCCCCACCATCATCTTTCTCAGCATTTTCAGTTTCCTTAATTGTAGCACAACTTACTATTTTTAGCAGTTTTTCGGGTCCTGAACTTCCGGAGCCGTTTTGAGGCCCTAAACGACGTTTTTTGGGGAATCCGGGGGCAACATGGGTCCATGAAATGGACCGATGTTTCCCATTCCAACAATGATAGTGCTCGAATAGATCTTTCTAATGAGCTACTGTACGCGTCAAATGGAGATCATATGCTAAAGTTACGACCCCCGGGAAGTTGATGTACCAACTTACCCCCAAACGGGGCCCACAGTTTGGCGTTTCATCTCCTAGGGTTAGGTTTTGGAATGTTAAGGGTTTTTTTCATTGTTTCTCAACAATAAATAGGCCTTCGAGCCTCATTGTAAGTCAGTTCAGAGGCATGTAGCCCACACATCTCTTCTCAGAGATAGCTACCATCGCCTTAGCTAGTTTATTTCCATTTCTGATTGTAAGCATATTTCAGTATTTTCCATTAATGAAATGAAGTATTATTTCCGCTGCATATTTGTGTATATGGTTATCTCTGTAATTTGTTGCGTTCCTGTTTAAATCCGGATCACTTCGACAAGGGAACTAGTCGACCTTTAGGGATCCTTCCAAATGTGCCCATTACTTTGACAAGGAAAACTGTTCACATGAATGTTATGGTAGTTCAAGGACCTTTAGATTATAATCTACTCCTTGGGCGCGACTATAATTATTGCATGGGAGCCATCATCTCCTCACTCTTTAGAGTAATGTGTTTTCCGCATGAAGGCAGAATGGTCAAGCTCGTGGACCAAATGTCATTCCCCGGATCACACATCGCAAATAGTCAAATACTGACCCTAAATGGTCTTTTCATGTAAGAAATGTCTCATTGGTCTCCAGTCCATCCACCTGATGAGCATGAGTGATTCAGGAAGATGTGACTGAAACCCAGGGGGCATGCACCCTGGTTTGTTTCGGCAGGAAAACCTTGGGTATAGAGTGGATTTCCGTGAAAGATATATGACTAGTCTAGCGAACCCATCCTCACAGGAAAATGGGAACAGGTTGGAATAAGATA
Source organism: Pinus taeda (assembly GCA_000404065.3). Lineage (NCBI taxonomy): Eukaryota > Viridiplantae > Streptophyta > Pinopsida > Pinales > Pinaceae > Pinus > Pinus taeda. Next base: position 109,816 of record APFE030673699.1, on the reverse strand, counting down.
CCTTCGTTAAAGTTATGTGAGTGGAGGTGCGTTTGCACCATTCACCTTTGTCTGTTTCGATAGACATTGCCGAGGAAGCATTTTTCTTGGTAACCTAGAAATTTTTCGCTATATTTGGGGGCATGCAAACCATTCCGCATGGAAGTGAAGAGCAGCTATTTATTTTTTAAATTTTTAGTACTTCTAACCCTTTAAACCTGTAAGGCTAGTCGTTTCCTAACTTGCATAAAGAAAGGATCCGAGGCAAAGCTTGAGAGATGTAAGCTCCTACAAAATAGAATCTCCAATGAGACATTTCTTATCATATGACTTGCGAGCAATGTTGTCACAGAGTTCAAGCTCGTTAAAAAATAAACTCTCCACGAGTAGTTTTAGCGCATAGTTCAAGCTCGTTAGAAAATAAACATAAGTCATGAGCAAGTGTTTCCCCCAACGTTTAAGCTCATTAAAAAATGAACCAGTAAATAACCATTGTGAATGCCTTATCACTAGCTTTTGAGCCTTGGTCATGTTCTCGCCATCACCTCCACTCCGTTTTTAGCCGATCATTCACCCCCATATGATTGTTTACCCCTTCGAGGAACATCTGCGAAAAGTGATTCTGCTAGCCATCCTTGTAGCACTGTTGTGATTGGAAAATTCCAAATCTTACCTGGAATCAGCTACTACCTGAAACCATCACTTGTTCTTCGAAAACGAGTCTTCTTTAAGCTCTTTTCACCTGACTCGTAAAATATGAAAAAATTGCCGAGTGATTGGCCTCTCCAGCTCGTTAAAAGGCATCGGAGTGCTATCCCTCCTCTAGATTTTAATCTTTTTGGACCTGAGGGATTATTACACAAAAATATCAAGTGCTTGTCTTGTTTGGCTCATTAAAACTATCGAAAATTCATCCCTTTCGTATTATTTTATGCTTTTTCGGACTTAAGGGATTATACAACGAAAAAGAATCTTCGGAGTCTTCTTTCTGTTTCTTTCAAACTCTCTAAAATTGAAATAGACCAAGTTATCTTTGTCGTTAACTCGTTAAAACCGAATAGCGACAAACTCCTCCAAATGGACGAGAATGAGTTCCACTGCCGCTAGGCTCGCTAAAATATAGCGACAGGTTCGCCCGAACGACAGATTATAGAACAAGCATATGTTATCCTCATCAAGCTAGACAAAAATAAAGAGGTACTGGTTAGCAATGACTGGAGAAAATTGGGAAGAAAACAAGAAGAAACTTTATTGGTAGCAAGTCGCTCTTGAACATGACACTTTCCTTCCACATCCATGCCGGGTTGGGTTGTTCCGTTCACTGGTCCTCACCATTGGTCTGTCACGCCATACATCTTTGGGGTTAATGCTACCAATCCATCGTCAGTGTCGCCGATATGTTCAAGAGAAGTCATTCACACAATTCACCTGTGTCTCACCCACTGCAATACATTCATGCTTCATTCCTTCATGACCTCCACCATGAACCCTGTATCGTCAGTTTTTTTTCACCTCCAAAATCATTTCCTTCGTTCCGTGTCATTGATGTGGGATTCATTAAGGCCCTCCTGCGACGGGTTGCTTCTTGTCGACATCAACTCATTATCCAAGAAGTTGACTTAGGAACAACCCTTTCAGTACTTTGAAGCTTGCATGCCTCAATGGGAAGTTTCTCACTTTCAGCAACAGGTTTATATCAATGGCCTTCGACTAAGAGATTTTATGTGGTGTTTGATGCCAAGTCCCTTTTCACACCACGTGAATTGTATTTAGTACCTTGAGGGTCATTGTCATTATTGGTGATTCCTCTCACGCCTGTTAATAGCTTACATCATTGGCTGGTAATCAGGCGATGTCTTTCCATGTTCGACTCAAGAACATTTTTCACATGGATCGACTTGTACTCCGAGTGAAGATTGAATGAGTTTTGAAGACCTCGGATCTAGTTTCATCCATTCGGGTCTGCGATATATTCAGCATATTAAAAACATCTAGTACATCATTGCTGAACAGATGGATCATCCAAAATCAAGGATGATGTGTCCATATCATCAGTCTGTCACACAGACGATCGTCTGTCCTATGTACATGAAAAATGAATTTATAAAGCTGAGCATGGGAATGACCGCCTTATCTAGATCATGAAAAAATGTTGTCAAAATAATGTATTGTATTGTATCTTATTACAGGTCGTCTCACATCTCAAAAAAACTTCGGATCCTCATAGTAAAGCATTTCACCCCACATCAAAAAATATTAACGACCTCATGCTTTAGGGGGCAACTGTTATAGATATTTTTGGGCACTTCAACCCCAATCACAAATGTCCATAAACTTAGCGCTCCTAAGTCCCTAAAACTGTTGCTTCACTGCCTAGAGGAACAAGGTCAACTGATTACATCATCTCTAAGAAGTTCTCCACTGAAAACTGCTGATAAATGGTCAAAACTGGACCATACTGAAAGCTCAATGCAGAGGGTGTGATGCATACTGATTTGCTCCTCTGTAGGGTGCGATGGTCGGGAATGGAAAAATGGCAGGGACAAAAATGTGAGGTGGAAGATCATGGAATCTTCCAGAAGCTTCCCCTCTGACACTTGCCACTCCATTTTTGACCAGGGATGAGTAAGAGATCTCCATTCTCCAAGTGGATGTAGGAACTATCAAAGAGAAGACACTAATCAAGATCCCAAAGGATGACTCACCTCTTTGTAATCATCTATATATGGATCCCTCATCATAGAGATCTAGAGGCTGGAATTTTGTAACTTATAGAGAAGTGTTGTTGGTATTTTGGTGTACATTCACAATGTTGGGTGATTTTGCTTTGCTTGAAGTGAAGAAGGGCTTCTTAGCTGGAGGATGATGCTGGGTCAGAGCTGCTCATGGTTGTAATCCTCTTGCTACTTTTTATTTGAATAAATCTATTCTTGTTTCCTTCCATATTCTTGTGTAGTTGTTTATATATGGTTAATGCACATCTGATCTTGCATTATTTATGAAGTTAGATCCTTGTTTCTTACATAGTAGTATATTGTTGTGATTCTACAGGTCCTTTTGAAGCTGAGCAAACAAAGTGCAAGTGGAAAAGCTCTATCAAGAAGGAGATGAAATTGAGTGCAAGACTCAGGTTGGACCTCTTGGTTCTCTTCTCATCTATTTTCATAAAAGGAATCAATAGTAGACTTTGATTGTTTGTTTCTAAGATAGCCACCCATCTTAGTGGGAATAGTAGCATCCATGTGGACACTATTCCCATATAACAATGACTAGATCAAGAAAATGATTTTCGGCTAGGTATAGTAGCACAAAGTTTTGATTGGATTTTGAAGGGTTTTTGCTAGATTAGGAGGAGCTGGACAGTTTAGGGCTAGGGAATTAGGTCAAAATTGCAGGGTGTTCAATGGGTAAAGGTAGGCATAAGGTTTAGCACTCTAGGGCTTGATGGGTGAGATGTGTTCAGACAGGTGAGAGGATAGGAAGAGCATGTGGTTACCATAGATCCTTCCCAATCTATAGAAAACATATAATGGTGAATATTTTCCCAAAGTAGTGGAGAGATGTAGTGAATTCTTCCTATCAACTCAAAAGCATTCACTTAGAAGCAATGAAATGATTAATGAAATACACAAAACATACTAACATATGATCACAAGAGAAGAAACTATACTAAAGCTCCATACCACATGGATCCCAGAAAAATAGTTGTAATTCTTATTAATCTCCTGCTAAACTGCTACAAAATGATGTACAATCAAGGTATGACCATCCAGCTGAGTCCAACCCTTTATAATGAGAAAGAAGAAGAAGATATAGAATTCATTTCAACCTCCTCCCATCCTCAGGGGTTGAATCCCTAAGATGAGGAGCTAATCTAACCAACACTGAACAAGAAACAAGAATATAGGCATCTTAACAACTTGCCTGTAAACGTTGAAAATTGATTCATTTGAGCTCAAATTGAATTTTAATGTAATGAATCTAGCCCCTACTACTAATTATCCATCATATTTACAAGCCAAGTCATCATTTAGCATAGTAAAACAACCTCCATGAGAGAAAATCCATGAACACAGTCAAAAAATGGAAAAATAGCCATCCTATGCAAAATTTGCCCTACACATAGCACCATTGGCCCAACACATAGTGCCACTTTTAGGTCCCTTTTGGAGGCATTCCTAGCATCCAAATTGAGCTCATGATATCTCATTGGAAATGTCTTCAAGTATACTTTCTAGCATAGCTAGAATTTCTTAATTTGAAGTGAATTGGAACCCTCAAAAGTTGATTCTCCCAAGAGTGCTTTTATGTGTCCAAAAAGTGGTAGAAAGGTCATTTCTAGGGTGTTTTGTGACCTTTTGGTGGACCATTTCTGCCCCAAAAACATGGAAAATCCATAGGGTGCATGTACTCACCACTCTGAATCCAAAAATTCAAGACATTTGTGCATTGGTGCCCCGAGGAAAAGCGCAGCTCCAATCACGCTGTGCATTGAGCCAGATTTTCTATGTGTGAAATTTCAAAAATTTGCAGAAAGACAAATCTCCGCCAAACCTGACCAAAATTTGTAAGAAGCACCACCATCAACCATCTTGATGAGCCAAGTAAGATTCAGCAAGCAACCTAAGACTATCCTCCTCTTTGTTGCCCTTTAGAGCCTTCCTTAGCCTAGTTTTCATCTCTTTGACCCTCATGTTGCAAATTTTGTTTCGAGTCCTGTAATGGTAGGCCATGTGCCTGATCATCTAGTTGTCCCTATTGGCCTTTTGCAACAGCTTCTCTAGGTGAAAATTGACTCTCTCAAGCCAATTCTCTCTATCATTTTCAATTTCCTTCTCAATAGGAGTCAAAGTGACCTCTGCCTCCTTGTCACTTTGTCGTTTTACCTTGAGCAGTTCCAGCTCCATGAGGACCTGCTTGTCACTCAATTGCTTGTTCTTTTATTCCAAATATGTGATGACATACTTGCCCCTCTCCAAATTTTCGATCAATGCTTGGAATTGAGCCTCCTTTTCTTGTATGATGATATCCTTTATTGTTTCTTCATCCTGAGCCTCCAAGCCAATTATTTCCACACCATGATGAGTATAATGTTGCTACGGCTCATCATGCTTTGTCAAATCAAAGTCTCTCTATTTCTCCTCATTATCAAAACTTTACTCTGACATCTTTTCCTTCCCTTTATGTAGCTGCTGTACCTATACCTACTGTGTTGATGAACAAGGCAAAGCCCCTTCCACATCCTGTGGAGCAAGCATTTGCCTATGGGTTGATGAAGAAAGCAAGGTCCCTTCCACATCCCATGGAGTAAACACCTACCTATCAGTTGCAAACAATCTCCTTGTGCCCCTATGATACATCATGTAAGTCTCGGGAACCTTAGTAGCTCTAGTCTCTTTGGCCTCCTCATTTATTTTCACCTAAGCATTGCTTGAAGGTCCCCCTGATTTTTGAGATACTAATGGAGGAATTTGAGGACACTTGAGGATGTCATTAGAAATAAAAGTCTCCCAAGAGATGTTGAGGAGGCTAAGATGATGCAGCACAATCATCTTGAGCAGGGAATAATGATAAAGATTTCTCATCTACTGAGGGTATGGCTTTTATTACAAAAAATGGGCCATCTTCTCAATATTCCTGAACAAGAAGTAAGGGAGGTTTAACATCCTCACCCTGGTAAAATGCATGAGAAGCCTGATGTGATACATATACAGCCTAGAAAATCTTCCCTCACAAGTGAAATATTTCATGATGATTTTCATCATGGGGGCATACATGTCCTCAAGGAATCTGAAAGGAAAAAGTATTTTCGCTTCATTTATGTACCTAGGTTTGATATAGGGCTCATAATAATGCTCATCCAGGTCCTCTGCCTTGTACCACTTCTCCCCTACATTTGAAATCCTGGTTGCATCCACAATAATGGAAGGTGAAACTATAAATGTCACCCCAACAAGAGTCACCTTGTTGTCCTGAAGATGGGATACAACAAGTCTAGTGAGCCCAGGGTGGTGTTGAATTCTCTCTACCTTCTCACAGAACTCATAGAACCCTAGATGTCTGAAACAAGTGAAAGCTAACTGAGAGGCCTACAATTCTCTGAGGTTTTATGGCTCCTCCCTAATAACTTTGCCTCCCTTGTGTGGATTTCTCTGATGCCGAGGTCTATGTAATGAACTGTCACTGCCTGTGTTTTCCTCCTCCTCATAGTCTCGGTCTTCTCTATCCATGTTTGCAAGGTTTGCGGTTGTACACTCCAAGGAAAGGGATAAAGGGAATGAGTAAGAGTGATTTAGGAGTGAGGGGATGGGAGATGACCTTATGAGGTATTTTGGTAGACTAGAAAATGAAGGGAAGGATATGAATTATGAAAGTGAGGGAGAGGGGTTTGGGCCCTTTTTGAAATATAACTTATAGGATAAAGAATGAGGGGGTATAGATTTTATGGAGTGATGTATGGAAGGGGATTAGGGTTTAGTGATAAGTGGTGGGAAAAATAGAGGGGATTAGTGTTTCTAGAATGTCATGGAGGGAGAACTAGGGTTTCATATTTGGCATGGTAAATTCCTTCAAACCCTGGAATTGCAACTTTAATGATGAGGTAGAGGGAGTGCACTTGTTTGAGAGATGAGAGGGTGCTTGGGGAATTTTTTATAAGTTTTGGAGGCTTCCTAGTCCTTCTACTCAATGCGTAGTTCCAACTCATAGATGCGCAATGCCACCTCTCAACGTGCAACGTAGTGTAAAATTGTACTGTGAAAACCTCCAGACACACAACGCCGAGACTAGACATGCAATGCCAACCTCTCAACACGTAATGCCAACTCTCATGATTGAAACACACAGCTTCAGACTATAGAAGTGCAACGCCACTTCACCACTACTCCAAACGTGTAGTGCCAACCTCTAGAAGCACAACGCCAACCTCTATAAGCACAACGCCAACCTCTATAAGCACAATGCCACTTCTCCTTTGCCCAAAACTCACTCACCCTTTCCTCTTTTCCTCACTTTTTGACTTACTCTTTGCCAAATGAGAATGATGAAGTTGAAATCAACAAACATCAGGAGCAGATATTTTACCACCGGCCTTATATTGATCCAGAGTACCCTACTCTGGATCAGCGTGCAACACCTTAGATGATATAATACATATAGTAGACAACAATACAGACATAGACTGAAATTTACCGTTTTTATTTTGAAATTCTGTTGATGGAAAAAACACACTGATAGTACACTGACAGCATACCCTGCGTGGTAGTGCAATATAAGAAGGAACTAAACATCATGTCAAAACTGGCTCTCATGTAATACTGATTATCAATGAAATATACTGATTTTTCCAGGGGAAAAAAAGAGAATGATGAAGTTGAAAATGAAATGTGAGACATTATATAGGAGTAAATTTTGATTTTTCACTTGAAAACCCCACTTTCTAATGTTTCTTAACCTTTTTCAAAACTCTCTTTTTAATTCCTTTCCTTCTTTGTTTCTTTTCAGGTGGATAATGCTCAACTTGAACTAATTTTTGTAGTTTTTCTTTGTCTTACAACAAGGGGAGATTCTTTCATGTAGCCTCGATCATTTATTGCTTAAAGTGACTTAAAACTACATAAGAAATACAAATTAACTCAAAATACTCTTTTTTCACCTCAAAAACATGTTTTTGAGGTGAAAATTACATTAGTTTAAAAGATAATTATATAGTGGCTATGACTTACTAGCCATCATACTTGACTTATTTATCATCCTTATACCCTTGTTGACCTTTATTTACACTTTTAAACATGCTCTTGACCTTGGGAATGAAACCCTAAGACCTAATTAAACAAGCCCTATGACCTAATAAAAGCATGATTGCAAATTGACAATGAAACCATAACTGAAGACCACCTGAAGAAGGGTTAGCAAGTATACTCTATGAGGGAGAAATTATATTTTCTGAAGAGAAGACAACCATCAGTGGATCAGTTTGACATGACCTAATGAAATGATGCAAGAATTTTTAGTATGAGCCCCCTAAAATGAAAATGCAAAGAGCAAATTTGATCCCTGATGAAAGTATGCAGATAGTTACAGTAATAGGTGGTTTAACCCTTGGGGTTCTTGTAGCACCTGATAGCGAAGTAATTAAGGTACTTCGTTTGTTGATTCCAATTCCTTAAGGTGATCTAGGAGGTTGAATCATATCATAGTAACTCTTCATCACATGTTTACCCTCGTAGGCTGGTAACTTGGGTAAATGTGGGAGGAGGGTGTTACAAGAGGCTTGTACTCCTTTCGTAGGAGACAATAGATCTCTTTGTACAAAGCATCCCGATAAGAGGAATTTGTCTGAAGTCTTTCCCTTTCTCTTCAAGTTTGCTTCCACTAGAATTTTAATGAGATTGTGATGGAACATAGTAGTCTCTGTATGTTCCTTCTTAGTTAATCTCTTTAGTAATTAAAAGGGAAGATTCATCTTTTGTTTATCTTTAAAACATGAAAAACCCTCCTATAATACTTGAAAGTCACTGTGTATATAGAGTTACATGTAATATACTTCTAAATTCAATACATGGCTTCATGCCATTCCACCTATACCCATGTGCATGGAATACCCTTTCTCTAATTTGGATTCTGCTACTTTGGTATCAAAAATTTATTACAGTAAAATTCCTTCATAGTATTCTTGAATGAACATTCTCTAGTGTGAGGGAGGTCTATTCTCTATGCAATTGACTCCTTGGAGACAAATAATTCCAATTTATTATAAAGGGCCACAATCCCATTAAAATTTTCTACAAAAAAATTGTTGACCTTGAAATTGTTCCCTTGAAACTTCTCACAAAACGACAACCATCCAATCTCTTCAAAGCACTTGAGACTCTATGGATATTCATTGATAAATTCAACACTGTTAAGTTTGAACCGCAATAGTGGAGGTTATGGTATATTTCATACTATGAGGGGAGAATGACAAAATATCAACTTCCTATATTTGTGCAACTCTAAGAAAGAAGGTTGGTTAATGAAGAGAGTGATATACAGATTTTATGGTGATCGAGGTGGGTAGTATGCAGATTAGATCAAATTCAAATAATGAAAATGCATGGGGAATGTTATTGCCAAAATAGGACCTAGATAGGCTGTTGATCAGACTATCTCAATGTAACTATTTCAAATCAATCTTTTAGCTAAGGCTTAGCCTCCTCAGCCTGAGAGGGCTCTCTCAAAGGGTTAATGATATTGATTAAAGATATGGATAGATGGCTAACTCTATGGTTTGTGATTTTATATGTTTATAGGTTGAAAGATGAAGGCTAGCTACCATTGGGCTATGGAGTCAAAGTATGTTTCAGTACCACAGTAATATTAGCTTAACATTAAAGTCAGGGCATAAAGAGTTTTTATACATGAACAAAACAAGGATACAATGGAAGGAAACCTAGTTTATAGATACATGAAGGAAGTTAGAGCATCATTGATGAGTTCTAAGTAACATGTATTCATACCACTGCGAGTATGTGAAAGAGGAAAGCCATGAGACAATAGGACATTAAAAACTCTCTTTGAATCCTGAGTAGTGAAGCCAAAACATTCTACCTAGCTTGGAAGTCAAGGCATTACAGTGTTCAAGTGCAGAAATGAAAATATAAAACAATGAAACATAGTTAGTTTATCTATGAAGGAAGTCAAAGCATCATTGATGAGTTCTAAGTATCATAAGTAAACACCACTGCAATGTAAGTATTGGAAGATGCCATCTAAACAAGAACATACAAGAACTCTTCATGAATCTTGAGTTGTCTAAGTAGAAACTCTACATTAGCTTAAAATTATACATAGTCTACACATAGAGTAGCAGTTGAGCCAAAAAGTCTCCAACCCTTTGCTAATTCGACATCTTGCTTTATATGTAGCATTTACAACATGGATTCCCTCATCCCTCATCAAGATAATTCGAATTTGCTATGAGTGACACCTATTCTAACCATAAAACAAACCTTTAAATGCATTTGACAACTAACTAGTAGTCCTAGAGTCCTAATACAATTAGGAGTACAATTCCTTGTTATGACTAAGCCACCTTAACTAAACATTGAATGCATTCTTTGACAGCTGCAACCTCATGAGGTCGAATTTGATGAAGCCTCCCACATTGTCACCTTACTGCTGATGATAAATCCTAGAAATTAGGGAACATGTTCCCTTGTCTTTAGGTTTAGGATATTTGAAAATTAGCACATGGGACAGAGCTTTTATCTTCTCATCCATGACATATTTTACGAAAATTGTCAGGCTAGGCAATAACTCCATAAGGAAAAAACTAATTCTTGTGTTATATTCCATCAGGCAGGTCTTCATTATATACATGAGGGAGAGACTCTTCAGTTCATCTCCCAATGACTGTTCAATTTTCTTATTTATCTATTTACATAAATTCACCCAATCATAAGGATTAGGTGTCAACATTCCCCTCCTTAATCTGAAGGGATGTTGGTGAGTCCAAGCATCATTCTGAATCATTCAATCTTTTCTCTTCCAAGTGCTTTGGTGAAGATGTCTGCAATTTTCTCATTTGCGGAAAAATGACAGAGATGGATTGTTTCGGCCTCAACATGATGTCGAATCAAATGATATTTAGTATTAATATGCTTTGTTCAATCATGGAACTTTGGGTTCTTGGCCAACTTTATTGCAGAGGTATTGTCAATCATGAGTGCAGTTGATTGTACTTATTTTACCTACAAATCTTCAAGAAGTTTCCTCCGCCACACAATTTTTTTTGTTGCTTTAGCTGCTGCCACATATTTTCCTTCTGTTGTGGAATTTGCTGGAACTAATTATTTGCGTGATCTCTAGGAGATAGCTCCTGATCCAAGACTCATAGCATATCCTCAAGTTGATACCCCAGTTTCTTTGTCTCCATCGAAGTTTGAATTAGAGTATCCAATCAAGCTGAAGTCATACACCTATGTATACTTGCTTCCAAAGTCTTGAGTTCCCTTCAAGTACCTTAGAACTCTTTTTGCAGCAGACTAATGTCGCTCAAAAGCCTTTTGCATAAACCTAGAGAGGACTCCAATAGGAAATGAAATGTCTGGTCTGGTAGTAGTTAGATAGTTGAGACTTCCTACAAGCTGTCTATACTTTGTTGCATCCTCAAATTCTTTTCCTTCAATAGATGTCAGCTTTAAGTTTTGTTCCATTAGAGTAGTAAGAGGATTGCACTCTATCATGCCAAACCTATTCAACAGATCTCCAATATATTTCTTTTGAGAAAGAAATATGGACTTTGGATGTTGGGTTACTTCAATGCCAAGATAGTAATGAACATAGCCCAAATGAGTCATTTCAAAACTTTTTCCTAATTCCTTCTTTATGGATGCAATGTAGCTTCCATTGTTCCCTGCCATCAAAAGATCATCTACATATACCACAAGATATACAACTATTTTTCCAACTTTCTTGATAAATAAAGTTGCATCATCAAGATCATAATGTTTGAAATTGAGTTTCAGAAGATGCTCAGTTAGTTTTTCATACTAGGCTCGCAGTGCTTGTTTGAGGCCATACAAGGTCTTCACCAGTTTTCATACTTTATGTTCATGTCCTTTCATAGCAAATCCATCAGGCTAGAACATAAAAACATTCTCTTTTAGATCCGCATTTAAGAAAGCAGTTTTTACATCCATTTGGTGGACTTTCCAACCGTTCTGAGTTGCTAGTGCAAAGAGTGTCTGGATTGTTAGAGTCGGTCTTGTCAGTCCTCTGTCAGAGATAAAAAATCTTTCTGCATTTCATTTTTAGGAGTCCCGCTCCATTCACTTAGCTCCATTCTGCTAGGGGCATGCCATAATCTGATGGAAAAGGTCTTGTCAGTCATATCCCCTCATGTCTGGCACCTGCTGGCTTAGGTCTTTTCATCAATGTTCACTAAAGGCCATGACAGTCACTGTTTGATCTTTTAATGGACGAGAGTAATTTTTAGTCATTAGGTCTAGGGATCAGATAAATTGGTCTTCAACCATGTCCTATAACTCCATGCAGGCCAGAGGGAGGCCCTTACAAAGCTGTGATTCAAAGAATTTCATCGTCATGTTGATAGATTACCATTGTTCTTCAAAACTCTATTTTGAAGAAAAGTCAAGCAGTGTGTCGTTTTTGATAATTTTCAAAAAAGTCTCCAGCTGATCTCTTCAGGTGTAGTCATGGTTTCTATGGCCAAATTCCATGTTGACAACCCCTACAAAAAAGTGTCGAAAATTTCGTCATTTTACCTAAAAATTCAAAGGGAAAAGTGAAATACAGAGTTGCTTTAAATCAGGGAAAAAGTGCCGAAACAAGACATTAGCAAAGTGGGTTTTGAAGAAGTAAAAATTAAACCCATGACTCCAAATGCCTTTATATAGAAGTTTCCACAAGTAACAAAGTCATTATGCACACCAAGGTTATAGAGAAACATTGCAGAGTGATTGAGAGTGCAAGTATGCGTTTGGAGTAAGTTTGGAGGTTTTTTCATAGGTGTGGCGCACAGACAAAGGAGCACAGTGCACATAGACAATGAGGCACATAGAGCGCTACCCCACAATGTTAAGTTAACATGGGTGCGACACACTGTGTTTGCTGCACGACGCACACCCACAAAGGCCCGAAATTGTTCCAATATGGCATCAAAGCGACTTTAAATCCCTTCCAATTGACAGGTAGGGCCTAAATCTTGGTGGCTCATGTATTTTTATGAATGTGATGATGGTTTATGGATGTTTATAATTGCAATAAAAAATGCCTAAACCCTACCACTTGAAATCATCAAAACCATTGCTGCTAGGGTTGCAAACTTGTTGTGTTGATGCCAAGGCTCCTCTTTCTCTTCTCATTTGTCCCCTTCTTTCCATTGTTCCCTTTCCCCCTATCCCCTTTTTTTCCCTATTTTGCCTACCCTAAAACATTACTAAACCCCTATTCCCTATCCCCTCCTCTTATTTGTCAATGTAAAAGCTGAAAACCCTACCTTATAAAATCCCCAAATGCTCCTACATATCCCTAAACAAAATTTCCCCCATAACCCCTAACCCCATCATATTATTCCCCTTCCTAACACTCCTTTTTTGCATTGTTCCCCTTGGTGGCAGAGTTCACAACAACACATAGTTTCACTACCATCATCAAAGGGCAGTCCAAGCACAGTACACATACAGCAGTCATGGCATCTGAGCACTCATCAAAGTATGAAATGGAGACCCAAAGTGATTCATCCTCGGAATAACAGGCTCCTCGGAGACATCAAAAAAGTGGCAAACATGTTAGGGATGAGCCAACTACCCTCATAGAATTGTAGGCCTTCCCTCTTGCTATGTCATGTTTCCACCATTTGTCATGTTTTGAGTTTTATCAAAAGGTGGCTGGTGTTCGAGTTCATCATGAGTTGGCCCATCTTTTTGTGCTTCACCTACATGGATATCACTCTATCCTGGCTGGGGTCACCTTCACACTGACACCTAAAACTGTCTCATTAGCAACCGGCATATCGAATGTTGGGGAACAGTGGCACAAGAAACATAAGGTTGATCAATAGCATTATGAGCCTTACGTTAAGGCCAGTTTCTTGAGGCAGCTCCAAAGGGTCTTACCATTTCAATATTTGAAAGATGAATATGCTCCACTCATGAAATTGATCATGATATATTTCAATTGTGAGGGGAGGTTCTCTCGTCTATATGCCTATCACATCAAGTTGCTCATGCACTTTACTAGGGCATGGATGATGAACATCCCATATTTCATTTGTAGGAACATAAAGAGGATGAACACCTTCATGCAGAACAAGACCCCTTAGCAACAACTTAATAGTGTTTATCATTTTTCTCTAGTTAAGATTTTGGTGGTTCATCAGCTGGGATTACAGGGCATTACTTGGGATGACTTCATCTCGCATGACCTCTTCAGCACTTCACAGGTATTATCAGAAGTTGAACATGAGATAGGTGGTCCTTCTCATTAGTATGAGTGCCATGAGACTACTACTATGCCAGTATTCATCACCTATTAGAGAGGCAGTAGACATTTGTTTGCAATAGCAAAGCGAGTGTTATCTCCACCCAGGGTTGAAAGGGCCTCGCTTTCGACATTAGAAACATAGGTATAGGACAAGGGCAAGAGGCCCATGCATGACGAGGGGCCATCAGGTGAACAAGAGGCCGACTTCATCCTCATTCATGATGATGATACAAATGTGGAAAGTGCCAAACTTAGGAGGACCATCCAGGAGCAACAAATGGAGATCCAAGATTTGTCACTCAATTTGGAGAGGGCTAAGTGGATTATCAGGTATTTGGAGTAAAGGAAAAAATAGCTTGAGGACCAGCATGAGATCATGGAGCTGCAAAACATCCGTGAGAATCGCCAAGCTGCCCAACGTAGGAGGATTGAGCTCACTCCATTGGAGCAAGAGATTAACAATGGCCAAGAGTCTTGGCTCGAGCGTATCAACATCCACCTTGAGAGACTGCTAGAGAAGGCTGGCAAGGAAAAAACCATATTGAGGTGGATGGTTTATCACTACAGGGCATGGAAGAAAAGTTCAAAGGCTCAGATAAGGAATTTGAAAGTGAAATTGGGGAGAGCGACAAAGAGACAAAAGAGGCAAAAAGAGCAAGATCGGCTTTGAAACTTGCTTGAAGCCTCTATGGCCCAGCACAACACTTCATAGGGAACCTTCAGCCCAAATTTCAAAAATTTGGGGCAATTTTGGTCACATGACAAATTTTTGTGCACAAACAGGGTTTTTCTCCCTGTGCACCGTGCCACTGGCGCGACGCTTAGGATTGGGAGCTCCAAATCACAAATGGTTTACATTTTTGGATTCAACATGAAAAATCATGACTACTGGTGCATGGCCAAGAAGTTTGGGCAAGTTTTGAGTCCCCAAGAGGTTAAAAACACTCAAAACAATTACCTCTCTGCCCCTATTTTGACACACAGGAAGTAGTCTTGGGAGAATGAAGTTTTGGAGGGTCAAATGAGCACCAAATTCAGAAATTCCACT
The DNA here is from genome assembly GCA_000404065.3 of Pinus taeda. Taxonomy (NCBI): domain Eukaryota; kingdom Viridiplantae; phylum Streptophyta; class Pinopsida; order Pinales; family Pinaceae; genus Pinus; species Pinus taeda. The sequence goes on along the minus strand of APFE030673699.1, from coordinate 94,803 downwards.
TGTGTTGGAAAATGGACAGGTAGGGCTTTCCAACAAGCACACTTGGGCACAATTTGGACTTTAGAAGGTACCTCAAAATCGCCTCCAAAGTGGCATGACACATATAGATTTGGGCGTGACGCATATAGACCAAAAGGCCAAAAGCACTTCCATTCCGCGAAATTTCGATTCGTGACTTTCTCCAAGTGGGCCCGCTCATTTAAAATACATATTTTTCGGCACCTAATTCAAATTTTAAAGAGTATTTTCACTAAAGGTTGGCTTCTGTTCAAGTGGCAAAGGAAGCCGAGCAGTCACCCAAGCCATTTGTCATTTTTCTAATGCTGCACCTGTCACTAATGGTTGGCTTTCCATTTCCATTTTGTAATGATTTGAAAAAATCCCCAACTCTGGGTCGTTCTATTTCCCAATGGAATAGTCTATTTATTGTATGCAAAACCATTTGCAAAGGGTTGGTTGTAATTTCTGGGAGATTGTGGGAGAGAAACTCAGTTTCTTCATTGTCTATTTTGACAGAGAATTAATGAAAGGTAGTGGCTCTGGTTCATGAGATTCATGTGGTGTGAGTGTAGCAAATGTGTTCTCTTTATGTTTCATATGTATTTCATTATGTTTCACAGTTCATTCATATTCATTTCTAGTGAAATTTTCTAAGTAAGATAAGGTAGAATTCATGTTATTGCTCTGCCTGTGGGAAAATTTCATGTTATGTGTTCTTCGTCTGTTGAAAAGGATCCATGTGTTTATGCCCTTTTCACTCTCCTAAACAATCTTTCCATTCTGCTCTATTTCAAATTTAATTGCTAGTCTTTTTGCGTGTCTTGCCTCATGAAGTAATCTGTGCCTTTGTGTTAAATTCTCTGCTCATTGTCATTCATTAGTCCCATACATCCCAGAAACTTAGTCATTTATTAAAAATTTACTTCTTCTTTCCATATTTATTTACTAGCCTAAAATCAATATTCACTGTAAGTCATCTCAGACCATATCATTTATTTATTCACTGAGCATGACACGGAGAGAGCCCTCTCCTGTTCTGGTAGGGCTAGTTACCAGACTGAGCGTGGTTTGTGGTTACCCTGAATTTTGCCTTCCTTCAGCCTAGAGGCAGATTTAGGTGCTAACACGGATGGTAGCCCATTTCACTGTAGGGGAAAAAGTATCCTCATAATCAACCCCTTCATTTTGTTCAAAACCTTTTGCCACAAGCCTATCTTTGTGCTTGTCAAGTCAGTCATCAGCCTTATACTTGTTCTTGTAGACCGACTTGCAGCCAATTGGTTTGGTTCCTAATGGAGGATCAACCAGCTTCCAAGTGTTTTTCTTTATGAGTGCATCATACTCCTTTTTCATTACTTCTTTCCATTCATCATGAGAAGCAACTTCTTTGAAGGAAGTTGGTTCAAAATCTGTAGACAAGTTCAATTCACAATCATAAGAAGCATCCATATCCACAGGTGAATTAGAGTCATCTACATCAACTCCATTTTGCCGGTTTGAATTTGTAGTTCTTGTCTTTCAAACCTCATCAGGATGAACACTTTCAAGTGTCTTTGTCAGCCACTTTGGGGGACCTTTTTCAGATGGTCCAGGCTGCTCCGTTGATTGAGTTGGGACTAAATCAAGATTGAGTCTCCCAATTCTATCAATCACATCACTTAAAGCATCATCTGTTGTTGGAGTTTCATGCGGGGGAGAGTGTTCTTCAGAAGAAGATTCCACATGTTGATATAGTATAGTAATCCCCCTTCAAGATGTGGAATCTGATTATCAAATTCTTGAAATGTTTTTGCTTTTGTGAATCTATCCAAGCGATCAAGTTGCCAGCCAACAACATTGTTAGTTTTGGATGATTCAAGAAAAATTACATCTCTAGATACGACAAACTTTTTATTTACTTCATCATAGAGATGGTATGCTTTGGTGGTGTTTGAATATCCTAGAAAGATACACTTACGACTTCTAGCACCAAGTTTGTTTCTATGTACCTTTGGTATCAAGGTGTAACAAGTGGAACCAAAGACCCTAAGATGCTTTATCGAAGGAACACGTCCATACCAAATTTCATATGGGGTCTTGTTTCGTATAGCATTAGATGAACATCTATTCTTTATATATGCAGCACATAGAACAACCTCAGCCCAAAACATTATCTTTACATTTTTGAAGAAGAGCATGGATCGTACCATATTTAAGATTGTCCTATTAATTTTTTTAGCTACACTATTCTGTTGGGGATTATAAGGCACAGTTGTTTGATGTTTGATCCCATGTTGGCGAAGATAGTTTTCAAATTCATTTGATGTGTATTCTTTTCCATTATCAGTGCGAATAGACGTAATATGAGATTGTGTATCATTTTCAATCCATTTATGAAAATTTTTGAGTGTTTGAAAAGCATCAGATTTGTTCTTCAATAAATAAACCCAACACATTCTGGTGTAGTCATCAATAAATGTCATGATATATTTATCTCCATTTGCAGAAGGAACAGGCATTGGACCACATAAATCTGAATGAATGAGTTCAAGTTTTCTATGTGCTCTTGAATGTGAATCATGAAAACACTATTTGCTATGCTTTCCTAGAATGCAAGCATCACATTGCTTAAGTTTCCTAGGAATTGTAGCCAAACTAGCAACACCATTTTTCTTCAACAAGTGGAGACTGTCATAGTTCAAATGTCCAAATATAGCATACCATAATAAACTTGATGTAAGTGTACCTTCTTCATGATGAGAATTGTATGAGAAATGTTATGTATGAGCAGAGGTTCCTTACAGTTTGAGAAGCCTTTATTCTTCTATTCTCCTCATTACAAGTGAGTGGTCAGATGCTTTTTTTACCTCAAGCTTACCATCAAACATATGAATGGAGTGACCTTGCTGGTGGATGTGGACCAAGGACAACAAGTTTCTCTTGAGTTGTGGGAGATATAGAACATGATGCAGAAGAATGTCTAGAAGACTAGGTAGTTTAAGCCTGATTGTGCCAAGCCCTAATGGCTTGATTTTTGATTGATCTGCAAATCATACTACTCCATCAACACTGTCAATGAAATCCTCAAAAAAATCTTTTCTATGAGTCATGTGGCAGGTTGCTCCTGAATGAAGCAACCAATCATTTTTCCAAGAAGCAAGTGAAGCATTAAATAAATCTTCATTTACTCCAATGTTACATTGTGCCACAACATAGTGAGTGGATTTAGTTTCTTTACCTTTGTTTGTATCATTAGTTTTACCTTTCTGTTGGTTTCTTTTCTACTCAATTTTGTCCCATGGTAGCTTGCATGTAGAGGCATCATGTGATCCATTTATTTTGTAGCATATATAGTGCAAATCTGCCTTTTCTCCTTGAGAATGTCTACCCCCCCCACCTCTAAAATATCTTCCTCTTCCTCTTCGATGACCTCTTCCTCTTGTAGAATCTTCAGCAAGATGCTTTTCTTTATGAGCAAGGCACACAGCCTCTTCAGAAGATTCAGGGGATGTATTCTTTCCAAAAGCTTTCTCTCTTTCAACGAACTTTCTCACAAGAGAGTCAAAGGTTATATCATTGAGATTTCCATTTTCTTGCAATGAATCAAGATAATTGGAGTAAGTAAGATAAATTGCCTTGAGAAAAGCGATAAGAGGAATATCCAATTCAACCTTATTGGATTTGATATCATGCATTATAGACTTTACTTCAGATGCAAGAGCAAGAGGATCATTATTTTGCAGTTCAAGAGTGAAGAGTTTAATCATGAGTTGAATAACTTCAAGTGCAGAATGTGAGTCATAGAGTTCTTTCAGCTTTTGTAAGGCTTCAAAGGTAGTTGAATATGATGAATATGACGACTCACCTCTTCATTTATAAATGTTGCAATTAATGCATAAGCTTTGCTGTTCCTATTTTCCCAAATGACGAGCTCTTTGTCTGAGGTAGGCTATACTGGTTCATTGTCTCCATCTCTGACACACACTCCTTTCCACAACTCATTGAAAATGAGGGTGTGTTTTATCATCCGGGACCATTCAGGATAGTTCTCCTTGCTAGTGAGAACTATTCCCACCATGGATATGATTGAATGCATTCTGTAACAAACACTTCTGCTACAAAATTTTACTCCTAATGGGAAAAAATATACATCTGATATGATGGGACAACCAATTCAAATGTCAATTCACATTCATCTGCACAACGTTAAAGTATAGAATATGGTAGTATACTAAGTCCAAAAAATACCCTCAATAGCATAAAGCACTGTGTCCACTAAAAGCCAAAGAACATAGTCTAGACGTATTTGGCCTCTCAATATCACAAGTTAACATATATGAACAAATGGCCTACCACCTTTTCTTGCTTCATTTAGAATTACTAGGTTTGGATGGGGATACCAATAAGTATATAAACCCCACAACAATTTTAAGGATGAACATTTAAGGATTTGTATGTCCACGTTTCCTCATGAAGAATTTAGAATTGCCAACTTTAAAAACTAGGCACATTACTTAATACAAAACCAGAGTGAACAGAGTTAAAAAGTATGAAGTCTTCATGTGAACAAAAGAGAATTCTAATCCGTGATACCAAAGTCAGAGTAACGAGGTGCTGAAACAAAACAACTTTCTTTTCTCATACTCAATCATCGACATTGATGATGAACCAACTATCCAAAACAACCATATTTTTATATACCATATTTTTTTGGAGCCTTGTAGAGCATTCATCAATCGCTTCTTCCTTGTCTGAACATTGCATTACAAACAGTTGACGTCCCTCCGAGCACAAGTCAAATTCCTAGAAACAGTGACATTTCTGCTATGGGGATAGTGAGCACGCTATATGAGATCAATGTCATCAATAGTAGGATGCAAGGGTTTTTGGCCCTCTTTATAGGAGACAAGGAGAAATACATCTTTTTGAAACAGAATCGTAGGACCTTCAAAAAATTTTAACGCATAGCGCTTCGCCTAGCTTACTGCCATCAAGGTATTCGCTAAGGAATGTCAAGACAATGCTTTTATTCCATGAAAGGATCACTTCAAGCACAGTCATTGTATGGACAGTCCTGTGTGGACGCACCACAATCATTAGATAGGGGAGGGGTAGTATGGACAGTGCTTTTTTTTATGAAACATTGATGGATAGTCTAGAGAGCGCAAGTAAGGTAGCGTTTAGACCTAGCAGTGACTGTGGAGGGGGCAGGTCTGTATATATGGAATATGGTAGACAGAAGGCACAACTAATTGTATGGAGGAGCATCACAAGTATATGGAGAGCAGAAAAGGGAGCTACAGGGGACATAAGAGTTAAAAAGGAGCTAGCTCTGATACCATGTTAGGCTAGGTAGTAACTCCATAAGGAAAAAAATGATTCTTGTGTTATATTCCATTAGGTAGGTCTTCATTATATACATGAGGGAGAGACTGTTCAGTTCATCTCTGGATGACTGTTCATATTTTCTTATTTATCTATTTACATAAATTCACCTAATCACAAGGATTAGGCGTCAACAAAAATGAAGGAGGTTTTTCTAGTCGACACTGTCTAGAACAAAAACCTCTCTTAAATTTTTAAACAACTTCTCCAGCTGTCTAGAATTTGTCCTTGAAAAACACATGTAAAATAGGAAAAATATGTTCTCTCAAATTAGGGTTTCAAAGAAACCTTAGTATCTCCCAATTAATAACACTTATGAATAAAGTGAGATAGGTTATTGTAGCTGGAGAGTTGATGAAGAAAAACCTCCTTCAACATTCTAAAATACCTTTTCCTGTGACCAGAAACTGATCGTACAAAAGACTACTAAAACCAGAAGACAAAGCTTGGCTTTCAGCAGTTTCATAGCACAAGTTTAACCATACATTTCTCCCACCTCATAACGAATTTGAAGAAACTGGAAGAGGTTTTCTATTTCAGTATGTTAGGAAGAAAAGCCTCTTTCATTTTTCAAAATTGAGTTCTCAGCTGCTCAGGAACCCTTTTGGAAGTTGACTAGTAAAAGCAGAAAACAGAGTCTTTTATGTTGAAATAGGTTGTTTCAATGGTTTCTAGTGTGCTATGAAAACTCCTAGTTCAGAATCCATGATTTCATAGCTAATTTCAAAAATTTTCAAAATTATGTGATATGTGACTTCTAAACACATGTTGAGGCTTCTAGGACATGGAATGAGGTTGTCAAACTTTATTTCAAAAAGAGAATGACACTGTTGAGATGAGATGACTCAAAACCTATTATAAGACTATGACTAGAAATAAGGCAAACTTTCCAAAGTTTAGAAACAAAAATTTTAAGGTGATAACACTGGCTCCACTAGGTATAGTGTGCCCTTGTGGTACACTAAGAACATGTAGCTCCAGTGCCGCTATCCATCCTCTAGAATAAAACTATGAACTTCTACCCAATTTTCTCCTCAAGCCTTTAATGGTTTCTTAAGAAGAATTCAAACTACACCTACTGAAATAGATGCTTAGTCAACCTACCCTGAGCTTATTTGCACATTCCTACCTACCCTATCAGCTGCAATCCGCACTTATAGCTCAAGGAACATGTAACTTCCAATGAAGCCAGTCAACAATCTGATCTGACACTTGAATCTCTTGACTGTGCTTGAACCAAAAATAAACTAGATACTGAAATAACCAAGGCAGCATGAGGTGTAACTGTTCCTCAAGATGAAAATATAACTAGAAGCCTGAACAATAAATCTTTTCCATGTAGTCAGCTATAGGGTCAAAAAATGAATGGTGATTTTGATGTTTCTTGTGATATTCTATAGCTTTGGACAACTCATCAATACTTTGATCATTTGCATAAGGCTTCAGGTATGTGCTCTCAAACTGCTCCTCAAATTGATTTTCAAAAATAATGTATTCTTCCTCAATCTCAAAAGAGAACGGAAGCAACACCGTCTCTTTGTATTCTACCATAAAAAGCTTTTGAAAAGTATGATCATAATCATGAAGACTATATGATTGAATTTGACCTTGTAAACCTTCAATGTCTTTCTCAATGTTCTTAGCAACTTCATCCAAAAATTTCATCTTATCTTCTGTCTTGCATTCAAATGATTTTAGATAAGAAGACAAAGACAAAGAAAATTTTTCATCTATTTCTTCATTAATATGATCATCATTCCATTGTTTGAAACCTTGAATTGAAGGAGAGTTTGCCACCAACTCTATTCTGTCTATCCATTCCTCCAAAAACATAAGCCAAAAATCAGCAAATGACTTAATAGATTTGGCAGGAAAGCTTTCAATCCACTGTTTACATTTCCCCTGAAACGAATCATAGAAAAACATAACGCAAAAATCCTCATGTTTGACTCTAAGAAGATCGATAAAATCACAGAAATCTGATATAGGCTTCAAAGTTAAACTCAAATATTATCCATTGAATTTTGGACCATTCCTTAGAAAATATGTATCCTTGGGAAAATGATTTGGGAAACCATGAATTCTTGAAAAATTTATGCATGCATACTTTGAAATAAGAATGGTAACATCTGAGTTCTTCATAATTCCAGTGGAATCACCATGAATCTATGAATTTTGAATTCTTCAACAATGGAGTCGCTAAGGTATTTTTACAGCCTCAAAAAGATTTTTGAGCTCTTGCTACCTTCAGAAGTTCAGCTTCTTGATTTCGAGAATGATTAATCTTCAGGCTCCCGGCAGACACACCAAAATGTTATCAAAAAGTCAACCCCTGATAGGCTACTGATTAGACTATCTCAGTGTAACTATTTCAAACCAATCTTTTAGCTAAGGCTTAGCCTCCTCATCCTGAGGGGGCTCTCTCAAAGGGTTAATGATAGTGATTAAAGATATGGATAAATGGCTAACTCTATGGTTTGTGATTTTATATGTTTATAGGTTGAAAGATGAAGGCTGGCTACCGTTGGGCTATGGAGTCAAAATATGTTTCAATACCAAAGCAAGATCAGCTTAACATGAAAGTCAGGGCATAGATATTTTTTATACATGAACAAAACAAAGATAAAATTCAAGGAAACACAGTTTATAAATACATGAAGGAAGTTAGAGCATCATTGATGAGTTCTAAGTAACATGTATTCATATTACTGTAGGTAAGTGAAAGAGGAAAGCCATGAGACAATAGGACATTAAAAAATCTCTTTGAATCCTAAATAGTGAAGCCAAAACATTCTACCTAGCTTGGAAGTCAAGGCATTATAGACTTCAAGTGTAGAAATGCAAATATAAAATAGTGAAACACAATTAGTTTATCTATGAAGGAAGTCAGAGCATCACTGATGAGTTATGAGTATCATAAGTAAACACCACTACAATGTAAGTATTGGAATATTCCATCAAAACAAGAACATACAAGAACTCTTCATGAATCTTAAGTTGTATAAGTAGAAACTCTGCATTAGGTTAAAAATATACACAGTTTGCACATAGAGCAGCAGCTCAACCAAAAAGTCTCCAACTCTTTGCTAATTCAACCTCTTGCTTTATATATAGCATTTACAACATGGATTCCCTCATTCCTCATCAACAGAATTCGAATTTACTATGAGTGACACCTATTCTAACCATAAAACAAACCTTTAAATGCATTTGACAACTAACTAATAGTCCTAGAGTCCTAATACAATTAGGAGTACAACTCCTTGTTATGACTAAACCACCTTAACTAAACATTGAATGCATTCTTTCATAGCCGCAACCTCATGAGGTCGAATTTGATAAAGCCCCCAACGTTGTCACCTTACTGCTGATGATAAACCCTAGAAATTAGGGAACATGTTTCCCTGTTTTTAGGTTTAGAATCCTTGAAAATTAACACGTGGGACAGAGCCTTTATCTTCTCATTCATGACATATTTTATGAAACTGAAGGAGGTTTTTGTAGTCCATGCTGTCTAGAACAAAAATGTATCTTGGTTTCTTAAAACGCTTCTCCAGCTGTCTAGAATCTATCCTTGAAAAACAATTGTAAAACAGGAAAAATCTGTTCTTTGAAATTAGGGTTTCAAAGAAATCTTAGTATCTCGCAATTGATAATACATATGAAGAAAGTGAGATAGATATTGTATATGGAGAGTTGATGAAAAGAAACCTCCTTCCAAATTCCAAAAACTCTTTTCCTGTGACCAGAAACGGATCTTGAAAGACTTCTAAAACCAGAAGACAAAGCTTGGCTTTCAACAATTTTGTAGCGCAATTTTAACCATAGATCTCTCCCACCTCATAACGAATTTCAAGAAACTAAGAGAATTTTATGTAGTTCAGTATGTTAGGAAGAAAAGCCTCTTTCACCTTTCAAAATTGAGTTCTTAGTTGCTCAGGAACACTTCTAGAAGTTGGCTAGTAAAAGCAGAAAATAGAGTCCTTTATGCTGAAACAGGCTGTTTCAGTGGTTTCGTAGCGTCCTACGAAAACTCCTAGTTCAGAATCCATGATTTCATAGCTAATTTCAAAAATTTTCAAAATGATGTGAGATATGACTTCTAAACACATGGTGAGGCTCCTAGGACATGGAATGAGGCTGTTAAACTTTATTTCGAAAAGAGAAAGACATTATTGAGATGAGATGACTCAAAACCTATTATAAGACTATGACTAGAAGCAAGGCAAACTTTCCAAAGATTAGAAACAAAATTTTTAGGGTGATAATTGGGAAGTTGTACATTTGTGATTCATAGTGATTGGATAAGGTGGCTATGAAAAACATTGAGGACTATGAGTACGATGATCAATATCAACTAATGCATCCTTCATAAATCAACCATGTATTAAGGCATAATTATCTTACCATAATTAATTCAGAAGTCACACACCAAAATTCCTTTCTTGAATTCTCACATAGTACTAACCATTAGCTCGGCCTAAGAAACTCCATCCTCATGCCTAGTGGATTCTCAGTACTTACAACAATGGAATGCCACTTCTTGCCTTGTTCTACCAGAAAGTTACTAGAAGGTGTAAGTTGTCCAAAAGTAATTCTACATCTCATAACCACTATGCTTCTAGAATAAAATCCTAACATATTATTCCAAATTATATTCCTCCATTATGATGGATCTTGTTGTGCTTCTCTTCTTCTGTCCTTTGCTCGAGTGTTTCTCATGTTGTCTACAAAATATATTGTTGTTCTCAAGTAGGGGGTTGGCTATAGATTCTACAATGAATTCTAGTATTTCTTGTCACCAACCTTGAATCCAGTGGTTCTACTATTAAAATAAAAAGCATAAGTCCTCACATGTTTCATCTATCTTAGTACAATATCTCATTATGTTAATAAATATGTTGAAGTCAAACATATGAGATAGTCATTGAATTATCGTCCATTAATGTGTTGTTAACCAAAATGAGGCTACCCACTTTTGATGTGAATGAGATCCAAGGTAGCTCAATACATATTGAGAGGTATAAATGGATGTGTTTAAGTCTAGTTTTTCGCATGATCCAGTGACTAGTAGACATTAATTTATTCTTATTGATCACCGGCGAGGGAACCCACCATTAATTCATGCAAGCCTCCATGTACAACAAATAATCTCTATCATTTTTTCCCAAATGGCATGCTGAAGTAGATGGGAAAAATAGTGTTATAAACTCATCAACTAAATAATATAAAAAAATTTAAGATTTGTGATTATAAAAGGAAACAAATAACAAAATGTTATTGACTTGACCATGCCAGAAGGTGGTTTTCACAATTGTGCCACAAAATTTTATTTTATTTATTTATTGTTACTGTTATTGCTATTTTTATTGTTATTGTTGTTGTTGTTGTTGTTTTTGTTGTTCTTGTTGTTATTATTATTATTTCTATATTTTATTTCTCTCTCTTTATCTCTATTTCTAGAATATAGAAAAATTCAAGAGGAAATATGGGCTGGAAGAGAGTCGTCCTGCTTTACTACTTCCATCACATTGTCCTTACAAATTTATTCCATGAATTCTGCCTTGGAAATCAAATTCTAATAAAAGTTCAACCTATCCCCATTCAGAAGAAAAGAAGTATGATTTCCATCCACGGTCTTAATTTGAACTATTCTAAAAAATAGTATCCACTTCAGACGGTCCCACCTAGAAGGTTATGAATTTATTTAAATATTAAATAAAGAAGGAGAACCTAGTCATCTTGACGGAACTAATTTTGTCAAAAAAAATTTGATGCAATTTATTTATGTGTTCTTTTACCAATATTATCTACTAGATCACATCCTTCCTAATTTCATCAGGCTCGTTTACTTGTAGCAACCTTATCTCTTGTGATTTGCTCAAATCCATTCCCATGTGAGCAATAGTTTGAAAATTATGAATCTAAAACTCATTTGGAAGAAGGACCTATTTCTATAGACTCATTCACAAAATGTGAATTCGATATTACTCCCCAACATCATATTAGAAACCCAAAGAGCCTCATTCAAATAGTCTGCCCAGTCACCGTGATGAATCTGAATGATCTAGTGAAGATGGCCTCTAACACCATGTTAGTAGAATCGACTTGTTTTCTTATGATTGGTATGGGGTAGAGGTCTTATGCCTAATTTAATACTACTCCATGATAAGATTAATAATTTTAAACATGAATTGCATTTCCTAGTCTGTAACCATTCCTTAAGGCATGTTGAACCTGATAAATATATCTTCATAAATAAAATTGGTGACTTCTTGTTCATTAGACTGAAACAATTTCTTGATCTCAACCCTTTTTGTGACACAATAAATACACACCAGAATATATTTTTTCTTCCTTAGAATTTATGTGATTGGGCCTATAAATTTCAAATCCCACTTTTCGAATTCTTTAATCAACACCTGTAGGTGCAATGGAATTTCATTTTCTTGAACTAACCTCCCTATCCTCTAAAAAATAATCACGTTGATGCATGTATTTCTTAGCATATTTGAACAAGTTTGGCCAATAATGCCTAGATTACACTACCTTATTGGTAGTGAAATTATCATAAAAATGACCTCCATATGGATCATTGTATAAAATGACCTCCACACATGTATAAAATAAAACACCATTCATTTAGGAATAATAAACACTTCTCTGTTAATCTTGTGGTTCTCATGACGAGGAAATTTTTTTGATAGTTTTACTATAGCTAAATAATTTTTTATATTTGCAAACCAACATAGGTGAGTAGAAACTGCAAATAACTATTCATCTAGAAAATATACATCTGCAAGAACATCATTAGTTTCATGTTGCAATCTAGGAAAGGAATCAACAACTATATTATCTTTGTCACGTTGATCTGCAATCCAAGCATTAAATTCCTGTAATAGTAAAAGTCATCTCATTATTTGATCATTAGTTACAAGTTTATTCACGAGGTATTGGGTCGATTTATGTTCCATATTGACAAAAACCTCATAACCCATAATATAATGATTGAACTTGTTCATAGAATGCACCAAGACCAAGAGCTCCTTCGCTATCACAATATAATTCAACTCAATGGGGGTTATATTTTTACAAGTCTAATAAATGGCATAGTAATACAACTCATCTTTTTGTCCAAGGAAAGCTCCCAATGCCATGTGTAAGGCATATGATGAGATATGGAAGGGAATAGACGAATTGCCCCCCCTCAAAATGGGTGCAACTGAGAGTTTTTATTTTAAGGTCTCAAATGCATACGACATTGGTCATTCCATAGGAAAGCATAGTATTTAGATAATAATTTTAGTAATGGCATGGAAATTTATGTAAAATCGTTAATAAAGTGTCTAGAATATACTACAAAAATAAGGAAGCTTCTTACCTCATCCTGTGATTTACGAACAGGTAGCTAGGATAATACCTTAATATTAGCATGCTCAACCTAAATACTTGTAGCAAAAACCACTTGACCAAGCACTACTACATTAGTTAGCATCATTTTACATTTTATATTACTCATAGCAAGGTGTGCTTCTTGACATATAATCAATAGTTTCCTACGATTTTCCAAATATTTTTAGAAGGAGTTCCCATAGATGCTAAAATCATCGATGTAAACTTCTACATAGTCATAGATTAGGTCTAAGAAAATTCCTAACACCACCATTTGAAAGGTTGTCGGGGCATTACACAACCCAAAACACAAAACCTAGTCAAAAAAAGTTGCCCAAGGGAAAGTAATTTTTGTTTTCTCCTAGTCCCTTAGATCTCCCTCGATCTGGTTATACCTGATAAACCCATCTAAGAATGATAAATATTTTTTCTCACCAGGGTGTCTAAGACCTAGTACATAAAGGGAAGGGGAAAATAAACCTTCATAGTGATCTGGATGGTTACCAAAATTTATTTGGTAGTCTAGAATTAGACTAATGGTTCAGTTAAAAACCAATAAGTTGCACGTTAATAAGATTGTGTACGTATATTTCCTCCTGAGGGTCCTACTAAGCTGACCGATCACTGTTGGGCCTACTTTGACTTCTTACTCCTCAAGCACTTCAATCTCCACCATTGTTCTGGCTTCTTCAGATCCAAAGAATATCGCGTTGTATCACACACCAACTAGCCGAATGATCTCCACTGTCGATGTATCTCATTCGATCCAACATTTATCACACCATATCACATGAATTCTTTCACAACCAATATTAGGTTGAGAGCATGTGAGAAAAGTGGTTTCCCATGTGACGTGTCACCCACTTAGGTTAATCGCCTAATTTAGAGAAATACCATTTCCCATTTATTTTCTACACTTGGCCCTCTCAGCTTGATTACAACAATTTTTATGACCTTTGTTTCAATCACAAACCCTATCTCTCTCTCAATCTCTCACTTACTCACTCTCCTATTCCATCTGATCCCTATCATTACATTTTTGCCTTTCTTTTATCGATCAAATCTTATCCTATGACAACTCAATCTCTATTTTTATCAGCTCAACTATTAAGTCCCTATTCTCGAGCTTTGATACACACCTATCCTAACAACTTATCTCCTATTCTAAAAGTAATACAATCATTTAACTATTACCATTATTGAAGTAATAGATAAATTCAAGAGATCCAACTCTCTCTATTAAAATTAATTTTGACCACTCAGGTCAATGAAATTCACCTTATGTTAGCCACAACATGTGAACATACAATCACATTGTTGGCTAAGTCTGGATGCTCCTACATCAGACTCCCGAGGAAGAAAAATCCATCCATTAAACTTTTAGGATTTACTCCATACTTCTGCAACTCTTCTGCTGTCAACCAACTAGAATCCTATATTGGTTGTCCTTTCCATTTGACAAAATACTTAAAATAAACTTGTCCTCTCGTTCTTTTATTTACTCTTTTCTCTAGAACATCTTACACCTCTTTCTTGATTGTTTCAGGCATTTGTTCTTCCTAATGTACAATATGTTCTTCATCTTCTGTAGGTTCATTCCGTATCTGTGTCTTTTTCTCCTTGTATGGATATAAATCTACAACATTAAACATAGGTGATATTCCAATCCCTTCTGGCAACTCAATTTCATAAGAAATGGTTGAAAACTTCCTCACAATTATACATGGCCCTATCTTTTTCATCTTTAGTTTATTATAACTCCCAACATGGAATATTTCTTTCCTCAAGTGTACCATCACTAGATCACCCACTCGAAATTCTTTTTCTTTCCTCCTCATATCAGCTCTTTGTTTTTATTTTCCACTGCTCTCCTGCAATCTATCTTTGACATCTTCTTGTAGTCTCTACATCTGCTCTGAAAACTCTTCAGCCTTTGCACTTCTTATCTCCTATTTGCTCAAATTTATAAGATACACACCTCTTGCATTCTTCCCAAAACCAATATGAAATGGACTCATCCCAGTACTTCAGTTTGGAGTGTCATTATAAGCAAATTCAGCTTGAGCAAGTGTTAAATCCCACTACTTAGGATTTTGCTACATTAAACTTTTCAATATGTTTCCAAAGCTTTTGTTTACCATTTTGGTTTGTGCATCTATTTGAGGGTGATATGCCAAGCTAAAACTAAGGTTGGTACCTAGTTTCTTCCAAGGAGTTCTCCAAAAATGACCATCAAACTTTGTATCCCTATCAGACACAATACTTATAGGTAATCCATGTAACCTTACAACTTCTGAAAAAAACATATTAGTAATATGTGTTGCATCACTAGTCTTTTTGCATGCAATGAAATGTGCCATTTTAGAAAATATATCAACCACAACATAAATGGAATCATTTCCTCTCTGAGTTCTAGGTAATCCCAAAACAAAATTCATACTAACTGCATCCCATGGTCGGTCTACTATTGGTAATGGCTGGTACAATCCTGTATTTTGGCTTCTCCCCTTAGCTGCTGACATATCCTACACTTTTCAACAAATATCTTAACATCAGTTTGCATCTTTGGCCAGTAGTAAAAAGCATTTACCTGAGCAAAGGTTTTATCTTGTCCAAAGTGCCCAGATAACCCTCCACTATGTTTCTCCTTGATTATGTTTTCTCTCATAAAACATTTGGGAATGCACAATTTGTTACCTTTAAATAGTAAACCTCCTTGGATAAGATAATCTAACCACTGGCTTCTATTATGAAATGTTGGATTTTGTACAACTACATAAATATCTTTAAATTCTGCATCATCTTTATACATATCAACCATTTCTTCATATCCTACAACACCACCTCTTAATTCTTTCACAACAAAATTTACCTTGCTTAAAGCATCAACAACTTTGTTCAACTTACCACTTGTATGTTTGATCACAAAAGTAAAACTATGCAAAAAATCTACCCACTTGGCATGCTCTTGATTCAATTTTGGTTGATTGTTTATAAACTGCAATGCATGATCATCAGAGTACAATACAAACTCCTTTGGTAGTAAATAATGCATCCATTTTTGTAAATCTTGCACAATAACATAAAAAAAATTGTCATAAGAAGAATGCTTCTTCTTAGCTTCATTTAGATTCTCACTAAAGTATGCTATTTGTCTCTATTCCTCACTTAAAATTGCTCCAATTGTAGCTCCACTAGCATCAGTTTCAACTTGAAAATCTTTTTCCAAAATCAGGGAAAGCTAAAACTAGTTTTTCTATAAGTTTCTTCTTCAGCAACTTAAAATTTCGGTTTGCTACTTATATCCACTTGAATGGCTGATTAGTCTCTTTGATTTTTTCAATAATTGATGCATAAATCTGACTAAAACTTCTGATAAATTTTCTATAAAAACTTGCAAAACCATGAAAGCTTCTTACCTCAAATATGTTTCTTGGAATAGGCTAGTTCCAAATAGCTTGGACTTTCTCTTGATCCATTTTTAGACCTTCTTTAGAAACTACATATCGTAAATAGATTAATTCTTCTTTGATGAAACTACATTTCTTCAGATTTATCAACAATTTATCTTTTTGCAAAGTTCTTAGAACCAACTTAAGATGCTCCAGATGTTCTTCTTTTCTTCTACTAAAAACTAGAATATCATCAAGATAAACAATGAAAAACTTGCCTACATATTCCTTCAAGACTTCATTCATCAATCTCATGAATGTGTTGGGTGCATTAGTGAGTCCAAAAGGCATCACCAACCAGCCATATAGCCCACTATTTGTTTTAAATGCAGTCTTCCATTCATCTCCTTCTCTAATCCTTATTTGATGATATCCACTCTTCATGCCTATCTTAGTAAAATAATTTGACCCACTTAAACAATCCATCAAATCATCCATGAATGGTAAATGAAAACAATACCTAATTGTGATTTTATTGATGGCTCTAGAGTCTTTGCACATGCATCACTCACCACCCTTTTTTGGGCTTAGCACTATTGGCAAAACATATGGACTAAGACTCTCTCTGACTAATCCCTTATCCATCAGTTCTTGCACTTGTCTCCCAACTTCTGCATTCTCCTGAGGAGTTAATTTGTAGGTTTCTTTGTTTGGCAAACTTTCTCCATGTATCAAGTCAATGTGATGACTAATACTCCTGATTGGTGGCAAAGCATTTGGTAGCTCATCCACAATAATATCAGTAAAATCATTCAACAGAGTGTTGATTTCTTTAGGTAAATCATCCAAGTTTGTAGAAGTCAAATTACCTTAGGTCTCCCTATGATAGAAAAATGCATTTCTTCACCTTTCCAACTTCTTGCAACAACTCCTTTCCACTCATCAATATAACACTATTTCTAGTTGTTCCTTTGTCTGCTTCATCCTTAAATGGCATCAATGTATGCTTCACTCCATCCTTCTCCAAGGTATAGGTGTTTCTTCTACCATCTTGAATGGATTTTCTATCAAACCGCAAAGATCTTCCCAACAATACACAACATACATCTATTGGCATTACATCACATAATACCACATCCTTATGAGTACCAATCTAGATTTATACTTTACATTGTTCTGTCACAATAAGTTGATGTTCTTTTTGCAACCATGATAATTTGTAAGGAGTAGGATGTAAAATTTTTACTAATCGTAACTTGTCCACCATTTCTGTACAAGCAAGGTTATCAATGCTTCCACTGTCAATTATCACTTTACAACATTTTCCTTTGGAATTGCATGTAGTTCTGAATAGATGCTTTCTCTAAGCTAGTTCTCATGTCTTTTCCTCTGCTTTGAGCAATAACCTTTTCAATAAAAAATATTCTCCTACTTTGGGTGATTCTTCCTTATTTGTAATTTGAGGTTTTTCTTATTTTGCCTTAGCCACATTCACATTCCTCTCATTTGTTGTTTTATTATGAGGACAGTCCCATGATCCATGTCCCCATTCTCCACATGTATAACACTGGATTTCTCTTCCTAAACCCCTTCCTCTAGGTGTGAATCTTCCTCTACTAAAGTCTCCTCTCTATGGTGGTCTACTAATTGAACCTCATGCTTCACCCTAAGGGTGATGAAATCTTGATTTGGTAGTTCCTCTACCTCTTGCTGATATTTTCCCTCTGTTCCTCTGATTTTGTTTTCTCAACATCTTCTCCTTTGCTTTCAAAGCTGCTTGATCGGCATCTTCAATTTCCTTTAGACTCAATAAGCTGATTTCATCCTGTATGTCATATCTCAAGCCATTGATGTATGTCGCTACCTTTTCTACATCATCCTCTACATGTCCTTATCTAATGCTCATCTTATAAAATTCTTTTGTATATTCTTTGACAGTGAGTCCTTTTTGTCTCAAATTCTGTAATTGCCTGAAAAGATTTAACTGATAATATTTTGGCATAAATTTAGCTTTCAACCTACTCACCATTTTATCCCATTGTCTGATCTTGGACTTCCCCTTTCTTGCTCTAGATGTTTGTAGTTCATCCCACCAGATAGCTGCATGACCCTCCAAACTGGTAACTACAAATTTTACCTTCTTTTTATCATCAACCTCTTCACAGTCTAAATACTTGTCCAATGAACTGACCTAGTCCATTAACTCTTCTACATTGAGATTCCCATCATATAAAGGTATTTCCACCTTTGGTGTTCCACTTTCTTTGGCCAATATATTGAGAACTTTGGCATTTTCGCTTTCATCCTCTTCGTCCTTCTCAGAAGATTCCTCTGCAGCACTGGCATCTCCTTCAATAGGTGCTCTCCTCTGAGTAGTTTCCATTGTCTCCATCCTTATGTGCAAGCTCTAATTATATTCCAATAGAACTACATTTGCTATAGGTCTCTCCTGACCTATGTCAGCTCCTCTCCTAGGTGGCATGTTTACTGTAGCAAACTTAATCCTTGGGCTCTAATACCAAATGATGTGGATGGTTACCAAACAATATGTGGTACTATAGAATTAGACTAATGGTTCACTTAAAAACTAATCAGTTGCGTGTTAATAAGATTTTGTATGTGTATTTCCTCTCGAGGGTCCCACTAATTTGACCAATCACTGTCAGTCCTACTTTGACTTCTTACTCCCCAAGTGCTTCAATTTGCACCATTGATCTCACTACTTCAGATCCAATGAGTATCATGTCATATCATGTGCCAACTAGCTAAGCGATCTCCAACGTCGATCTGTCCCATTTGATGCAATGGTTATCACACCATCTCGCGTGAATTCTTGCACGACCAATATCAGGTTGAGAGGACACGAGAAAAGTGGTTTCCCCATGTGACGTGTCACCCAATTAGGTTAATCACACAATTTGGAGAAATACCAGTTCCCATTTATTTTCCACGTGATATACCACTTACTACTTTGCAATACCACCAATGTGTTTAATACAAAACCTTAATAAATGTGCTTAACAATATTTAGCGACTAATATCGGTATTAACCCTTAACACTAATTGACTGTAATTAACAATAAACACATAAATGGAAATAATACTTGATTAGGGTACAAAACGTCGATACACAAATTCCATAGTAACTCTGCACCAGGAATAACACACAACACCACACTTATTCAATTATTTAATAATATAGAAATTTAGAGAGTCTTGGCCCTCTCTGGTTGATTACAACAATTTGTCTGAGCTTCGTTTCACTCACAAACCCTATCTCTCTCTCTCAATATCTCTTACTCACTGTCCTATTCCATCTGATCCCTATCATTAGATTATTTCCTTTCTTTTATGGATCGAATCTTATCCTAACGACATTGATAACTCATCTCTATTTTTATCAGCACAACTATTAAATCCATATTGTCAAGCTCTGATACAAACCTATCCTAACAAATTATCTCCTATTCTAACAATAATACAATGATTTAATTATTACAATTATTCAAGTAATAGATAAATTCGAGAGATCCGACTCTCTCTATTAAAATTGATTTTGACCACTTAGGTCAATGAAATTCATCTCATGTTGGCCACAACATGTGAACATACAATCACATTGTTGGCTAAGTCTGAATGCTCCTACATCACATAGTATCTTTGTTTAATTCAAAAAATTCCACACACATGCACCACATCCTTGAGGATTTAGGTACCGAAACTAAGGGGGGAACACATTTACTATTAAATATTGGTGTAATTAAATGAGCATCAAGGATATTTTATAAATCTTCTTTTACCACTTCGTTAAGTGTTGGATTCATATGCCTCTGAGGTTTTCGGATAGGACGTGAATCAATATGCATATAAATATGGTGTAAACAAATTGTAGGATCAATTCCCTTAATGTCTCGGAAATCCCATGCAAAGGATTTGATCTATTCTTGTTAAACATGGATAAATTCTTTTCTCTTATCATCAATAAGTTCATTACTAATATTCAGAAACTTACTAGAATTGAATTTAGGAGGAATGAAATATGGTTCAATTCTAGTGGAAAAACTTTAAGAGTTTTATAAAATGAAGAAAAATCTATTAAATCATTAGTTTCCTAAACACTATTCTTTAACTCCTCATCTAGTGGATGATCATCAAAACTATCAGAACTTGAATTACATTGAAAATAATTAAGTTGTTTCTCTTTAGGACATTCCTGGAAACTTTTCACATGATTTATCATGCACATTTGTGGAACCATTTCCTCATCATTGGAAAAATCATCAAACCAAGGGAATTCCTCTTATTTTGTTAGGGATTTCATAGGAGGGTACAATGTGATCTTTTTTATAAATCCTCTATGATAAATAAATATATTATCGGATCTGAATCTTATAAATTCATTTGTGGTAGCTACCCGTAACCTCCTTAAAATTACAAGATTTCCTTGAACCATTTATTTGGTCTACATAACCATGAAATGCACTATATACTCCCACAAAAATTGAGGGTGATAATCACATAATCCAAAACTCCTTGCTTATTAAATCTAGATCTATCTATTACCTCAAGGATGGTTAGGGCAGGATGGAGATTCATCAACTCAAGTTGTTTCATGGTTTATGTAGTCATAATGTTGATTCCTACTCCAAGGTTGATTAAAGTATTAGGAATACATAGTCCATCGACATGCACAAAAATAATCAAATTTCCAAGATCAACATATCT
Source organism: Pinus taeda (assembly GCA_000404065.3). Taxonomy (NCBI): domain Eukaryota; kingdom Viridiplantae; phylum Streptophyta; class Pinopsida; order Pinales; family Pinaceae; genus Pinus; species Pinus taeda. The sequence continues at coordinate 73,930 of APFE030673699.1, read as the reverse complement.
CTTCGCTAAACTATTTCCAGTGATTAAGTCAATAGATTCCTCAATAAGATGAATAGTATTTGGGTGCTTTTGCTTTCCCCTTATTTTTTTTAGACAAATATTTCTCACTATTTTAGTGTTAATATATATATCTCGAATGGCCTGCAGTAATGGTATCCTAACACAAATATTCGTGAATTCATTAAATGCATCATACTCGTGGTTTTTACTAGTTCACTTTTGTTCAACCTCTTTGGATAAGGTAGGTTTGCTGATAATGAAGGTTGTTCCAAAGGTTTGTTATCTTAATCACGCATTGTAGGACTACTAGTTCTATTTGTAGGAGTAGAGGCTTCTTCCTCTCTCTCTTATCCTATGATAATTGGGCTAGAATAGGGTAGCACCTTCCTAGATGGTAAAGGGATTTCTTGCACTTCTACATGCGTAGTGATATAATTTTGGAAAGGTTGGAACTCAGCTTGCAATATAAGATAAGCTACTTTAGTATTTGGCTTAGTGATAATTTAAATAGGAAATTTATTTGTCACAAGAGGCTAAGTGGAAGGTAATTGTGGTTGAGTATTCAAAAGTTGTTGCTAGGTAGAGTGACTGTTGACTAATAGTTCTGTAAAATTTATTGAGAATGTAAAGGATATTGAGGTTGTAGTAGACAAGGATAAGAAGGTGTAGGACCATAACCGGATCCTCACCAACCTTTCTACCAAGGTTGGTTGTGATCTTGTATCTATGGCCACAATTACCATGGTGCTATAACATTCGAAGGTGCATATTGCAGATTAGAAAAATGTGAGAAATTCAGAGTAGCAGAATCAAAGGACATACCTTGAGGTTGGGGTTGCCACAGTTTCTTAGTCACTAATGGCTAAAGTTTATTTCTTATTTTTTCATCTCCCTGGTTTACTAATTTAAGATTTGGAAAAGAAAGACAACTATCAATGGAGTGTTCTACACATATGGCATAAATGGCGATGTTATCAAGAGGACAATCTTTACTAGGGTGCTTCTCCTAACATCTTTGGTAGAAGTTGGAAAGGGAAGCATGCTCTTCTTCATATTTTTATTTTAAATATCAAGGTATCAACTGTAAATGGAGAGCGATGAATATATTAGTTTTGAAAAATTATAGTAGATTCCCCAATTCTGTTATGGTGAACCCATTAGAGGCTGTTTTAGGATTTTTAGGGAAATATTGAGAGTTATTTCCATTTTATCCTTTCACATGAGAAGATATCCTACAAATGTCAATAATTTCATCAAAAGTAAATGTAGAGATATCACCTTCCCCCACCAAATTAAACATGTTCATTGATTCTTATAAAAAAAACTTTCAAGAAAAGAATATTCTTCATGTTAGGATCCAATTTATGTGTTGGCATTATGGAACTACAGTGTTGGCATTGATTTCAATGAGCTAGAAGAGTGGATTATAGGAATTCAACTATTGGAATATCAAAATCCTATATAAGAGAGTTGGATTGATATGCTAGAGCACTAATTTGGCCCTTATCTTTTAATATGGTAAGATCAAATTCCTGATTGATTAGCTCCTAGTCATCAACTTCACCTTAGCTCTTTCGTCAAGTTATGGTCAATTTGGTTCTCCAAGTGTGTATGAACACAATTATTGCACCGAAAAAATAGTGAAATCACACATGGTATTGTTGAGAAGGTTTAAAATATCTAAGTATTCAATTATTTAATTGAATTTGTCCTCCATTTATGTCTAAATGCATTAATAATAATGGTGATTGATTTAGTAGCTGATCTGGTAGAATGGATGTGTGTAATTCATAGAAATTAATCTGATCTAGTCATAGATTAATTGTTGATTTCTTCTCCCTATGTGAAAATCCATTCATTGTTTCTAATGGCATTGCTGGCATGAAGATCTCATCCTCATGGAGTGCATTGATGCTAATGATGAAAATAAAATTATTTAATGTTCAACCAATGGATCATTTTTGAGTTTAGATATTGTAAGTTATTAAGGTTACGTATGGAGTGAATTGAGTATCATATACACATGGGTCTAAATAAAAAATGCAATGTGAAGGATCACATAATGTGTTTTCTAGATTAACAATGTATATGTGTGAAGAAAGGCAACGAGAGCTAGTGTGTATGACCTATATGCATGTATTTGAATGATGGAAAAATATTGACGATGTAATATGAAAAATTTTGCAAAGAATAGCATTTTCTCGTTGGTTCAATGTTTTTCTTAAAATGAGAATTGTGTGGATTGATCAAGGGGCATTGAATCTAATATGTTTATTCAGAAGCATAGCGTGAATTATGAAAGGAGTTCCTTGTTAGTGGATAGAGCAGACACAAGAACATTTTTCCATATGTTTGTGATGCATTATTGATAGTGTTGTGAAGTGCATAACAGAGGTTATATGGTTTGATGCTCATGTTTGACTCATTTTATCTTTGATAGATATTGTGGAAATTTGTGAACAAAGGAAACTGGTGCAAATCTCAGATAGATAGTGTGAATGGAAATGAGTTTATATGGAGGGATTGATCCTTGTGGTTTTGTTTTGACAAAAATCATTGACACAGAATTACTCATTCACAGAGTTCTTTGTACGAAAGTATCATTGAAGTGTAGCAAAGTTCATGGAAAAGTTAGATCAATGACATGTAATAGAGTTATGGCTGACCTTGTTCTCATTGCAAGGATAGATCCAATGTGTATATATGGCTAATATTGTTTATGCAGGATCTATATGTATGCTACAATGAAATGAGTTCATTTTTTAGGGTTGATTCATTTTTTCTAGGGTTATATGATGCTATGTATTTACGGAAGTCTAATTAGCTACCCTTATGTGATTGAGTTTTATTGGAAGTGTGAGAGAAGGGGATGTATGTTACCGCGTAGTGGCTGGAGTGTATAGGGTTGATTGGTTATGAAAGATTAATTGTATTGGAGAATGTTTGAGTGATGTTTACTCCTAAGAGAGTTATGTGTCAGTGAGTTTGAGTCAACAAAGGTTTGTATTCAGTAGTTAATAAGCTTACTATTAGTATGTGTATAGTTTTCAAATTGGCCAAATGTGCCCCATGTTTTGTTGAGTTGAGTCAGGTGGAACCAAGGTGAAATATTCTGAAGCACTGCCCATAAAGTTTTTAAAGGTAGGGACCTTTACTATTGCAAGTAGAGCCTTGCAGGCAAGTGGTATATTTTTCAATGTGTAGAGGCTTTCTTGCAATGGTGGCTGGAAAAATAGTGAAGGAAGTGGCATTTAGAAGGTGGTGGCTTGAATTCTTAGCATGTAGTGGCTTGCTCACAAGTGGTGGCTAATGCATTGTAAACTATAAATTCAAATATAATAAAGAATAAGAGTAAATTAGAATATCTAACAATGGTTTTCATCCTTTGGGTTTCCACCTTATATCAAATGTCTTCTTACGTGTGATGATATTAACAGTTTCCCTATAATTATCTGTCTTGATGTACTTATGTGTTTATAAATGCTTATGGTTTATGGTTATTTGCTGAAAAATATATTAGATGCTTCTAACTAATGCATGATTCAAATATATTTGAAAGAAGGGAAAGGTTAAAAGTAATCTATTCCTATAGTATTGATTCATTCCCCTCTCTCAGTAGTGTCTACTTTCTAGCAATTAATGCTAGAGTATGGCTTTTAGGTGCAACTTAACTGCTGGAAAGATAATCCAGCTTATAATTGAAAAAGAAATCAAAATGAATCCTCCAAGAGTATTTGTCCTCACTACTACAAATTTCAATGTATGGCATGAAAACATTAAGTGTCAATTATCAGCTTGTGGATCTAACCTTTGGAAGCTAGTACACGAAGTACATGGAAAGGATTTCATCTCACCTAAAGTGATACAGTATAATTCCCAATAGAAATACATTATTTATGAGAATCTCCATAATGCAGATTTGGAGAAAATAACATTTATGAAATATTCCAAGGGGATTTGGGACATACTACAAGTTTTGTTTAAAGGTGATAGTAGTAGCAACAATGGACAGAAATAATAGAAGAGTGGGAAGATAAAGAAGAAGGCTTCACATAATATGGAATCTCAACTAGACAAGTATCATTCCGCTAGTGTGATTTCTACCAATTGTGAGAATAATTTAGAAAATCAAGAACTGGAGGTATTGCAGCAAAATGCATCCAAAGGTATAAATATTGGTGAGATTTTTTATGTTATTTTTTGGATATTTCTGATGGTAGTCATTTTGAGTTACCTAGTGATGGTGACTGTAGTAAGATGATGCTACTTCATGTTGAATACGAGTTGGTCGTGGATGTAATTGGTAGACTAAACATTGAAGTGTATAGGCTATCAGTTGCATGCAAATATTGGGAAAAGTAGCCTCATATTTGTGATGAAAAGGAGTATAAGATAAAGGAAAAAGTTATTAGCCTCAAGACTTAGTTGGAAGAAGCGAAAAAAAAATAGTATGGTATGACTAGCCATCAAACATAAAAAGAGGTCCGAGTTGAAAACCTTAAAGTTTAGGTTCTTATATTGAGAAAGAAATTGAAAGAGAAGGAAAATCATCTTAGGAAGGTGAAGAGCATAGATTCCTTGGAGAGTCTAATTAGAAACTAGAGCTATCCCTTGAAACAATCTACCCTTGGTTTTCATAAGGGACAGACAAGCTCATAATAACATGGAAACAATGTTGCAACACATAAGAGGCCTAAAACAAAATATGGCATGAGAAAGAGCAGGAAGCAAGGAATAAAGAAACAACAAATCCAACAACCTAGAAGAGAAACTCATGGAGCACTTGTATAAGGAAGATCATTTTCTCCCTCCTTTGATGCTAGAAGATCTAGAAGAATTCAAAGGAGTAGAAAATCCTTTGTTCCATTGATGGATGATGTAGAATGTTATGTCTACCACAGCTTTGGAAATGTGGAAACTAGCTACAGCAGTGAAATGTTTAGATCTAATCAACAATATGAGTATAATTTTGGACATCCAAGGACAACTCCAGCCATCAAGTATACTATTTTATTTAAGTGACTTTTTTATTCATGTAACCTATTTGGCCATAAGGCTATGGATTTTGGATTTAAAACATGGAGTAGAGGAAAACAAAATCTAAGTGAGAGATCATGTGTGAGAAACAAAATTTTTGAACCTATAACATCACATATCATCCATGTGGAGTGTTTTACATGCCACAACCTCAGTCACATAGCTATATATTGCATGTTGTTTGGTTACTCCAGACAGATCCGACATAATGAGCAATAGTTCTAGAGACGGCCTAGTGAAAGGTTAGAGAATGTGAACACAAATAAGAAACCTACTACAATATGGGTGAAGAAGAAGGAGAAAAAAATGGCTAAGGAGTAGTACCTAGGAATGTGTGGCATCACTCTTTGCACATGTGATGATGATGATAGGTAGTACATTGAAAACATATGTTCCCACCATGTGTGAGGAGACAAGAGAATATTTCTCTCTCTTGAGAAAACTGAGGGTGGGCATGTTGTTTTTAAGGTAATGAACTAGCATGAGAGTTGGGGAGAGGAAAGGAAAAAATTGGTGACAAGAAGACCAATGTAGCTGATGTGTGGCTCATTGAAGGTCTAATGTATAATATCTTGAGCATGAGAGAGATGGTTGATGGAGGAAAGGAAGTAGTTTTTAACTCTACAGGTTACACCATCCATAAAGAAGGATTAATGTGGCTGATAGTGCGTGGAGTCAGAACCCCATATAATGTATATGTGATGAAAAATAGAGTGATAAAAAGAGGAGATCTAAGAAAAACTCTTCCTCTTCATATTTGTAGTAGAGGCATTAGCCACACCATAGTCTGTTGATCTATGCATATTGACACAAGACCATAGAAGAGATATGAGACGAATGCATGACCTCAAGGGTAGTGCATGGTAGAGACATGAAAGTATGGTGAAGCATTGATTTCGAGTTTCAACTGCATTATACTGTGATTGAGAGCCTACAAGCACATTCAGCTCCACATGGTCAACCTTCCTAGTCAAGGTACGTGAGCAAAGGGGGAGTTATGATAATATGTGGATTTCCTGGATTACTTGTTATTTTGTTTATTGGGTTAACTCAATTTCTTGTAGTAGAATCACATATCTTTCATGAGTGAAAGGAGTATATTTTTCAGCCATATATATGTATCTCATTACCATTGATAATTGGTTGAAAAACATGTGTACAATCCATGCTTAGAAGAGAATAATTGGCTTAGCCATATATAGAGGAGAGTGATACTACAACCATTGGTTTTTACATTTCATTATTGGAATTTTAGCTAAGTATTCCTTGTTTTGGTTATGTATAGGTCCGTGTTACTTGTATCAATCATATATGTCCATGCATTTTGTTTGGTTGATTGGTTGAGTAACATTTGGTTTTGATGTGCATTAGAAGGAGTTTACCATTTTGGACATGAAAGCACTTTAATGTACAAGATGTAGTAACCATATAATTGCATAACAGTGTAGCCTTGTGAACCATTCATTGCGGTGAAGAGTCGTGGTTTTTAGTATGCATATGAGCGAGCATATATCAACTTTGTAAAGAACTCTTATGTGCATTTGAATAGCCCTGTATCATCATTTATTTTATCATTTGGTTGATGGTGGAATGGTATTAGTATTGGGCATCATAGGAGAGAGAGCCTTAAGTGTTGTTGCAACCATGTATGGGAAGTAGAAAATTATAGTACAACATTGTATTTCATTGATGTAGCCTATGTATCATGGTTGTGAAGCCCTGTATTTAATGATTATCATTTGGCCATGATATATGTGGAGTTTTTGGGTTAAATAAGAGCAACCTCTTTCATGTGGAAGGGAGGCAATGGCAGTAACAAATGTATGTTCATCAGCTCAGGGAGATTACATCTCTTTCTCTCAACCCCATATTGTTGGCATCATGTTCACTGTTGTCATATTTTTCCCTTTGCCATTGATGTCAATAGGGGAGAAAGTGAGGAGATCATTCTTTAGGAGTTAGCTTCAGGAAAAATGATTAGTTTTAGGTTGCCATAAATGCCAAAGGGAGAGATTGCTGGCATTGTGTCATTGCAATTTTGGAATTAATGTCAATAAGCTAAATAATTGGACTACATGACTTCACTACTAGAATATCGAACACCTGTAGCAGAAGGGTGGAACAATGTAGTGCTAATATGGTTGTTACCTCTTCATCTAGTGGAATCAAATTCATGATTGATTAGTTCGAAGTCATCAATGTCACATTAATTTTGTCATCTAGTTATGGTTGATTTGGTTCTCCAAGTGAGTATGAACAAAATTACCGCATGCAAAAAACTAGTGAACTCACACATGGTATTGTTGAGAAGGTTCGAACTAATTGACACTTTACTATTTTAATTGAAATGGTTGTCTAGTTATTTCTGAGTGCATTAATAATAATAGTGATCGATTTAATAAGTGATGTGGTTGAAGGGACGCATTGTAATTAATAGAAATCAATCTAATTTGGTTAGTGAGTTGATCGAGTTAAAGGCTAATTGTAGATTTCATCTCCCTATGTGAGAATGCATTCATTTTTTGTAATAACATTGGTGACATGACGATAAAGTCCCCATGGAGTGCATTGATGATAATGGTGGAAAATAAACTATTTAACATTCAAACCAATGGATTGTTTTTGAAGTTAGATATTGTAATTTATTAAGGCTATATATGGAGAGAATTGGGTATCATATATGCATGGGTCTAAATATAAAATGCAATGTATGGGATTAGAGAATGTGATTTCTAGATTAATAATGTGCATATGCGGAGAAAGGTAATGGGAACTAGTGTGTGTCACCTATACACATGCATTTGAACAATTTTAGAATATTTAGAGTGTAATATGACCAAGTGTCGAGAGCATAACATTTTATCAATGGCTACTTACTTTTGTTAAAATGAACATTTTGTGGATCAATCAAGAGGCATGTCATCCAGTGTGTTGATTCAGAAGTGGAGTGTGAATGGATGAAGGAGTGTGTTCTAGTGGATAGGGAACATGTTGGAAAACATAACTCCTACTTGTCTTAGTTGTGGTTCTTACTAAGTAAAGGACTCTGTTCCTAGTAGTTAGGATCTATTTCGTACATTGGTGTGTGGTTGACATATTCTCTCTACTAACAAATTGTGTGTGTGTGTATATGTAATTCCATTTGATTAATGAAACAAATTGACATCGTTAGATTTTATCATGGTATCAGAGCCCTCAGGGCCTTGCCCCTCATGTGCTTGGCCCCTCTTGGGCAAAGAAAATAAAAGAGTATACTTTTTAGTTTTTATTTTTCCATCAACACATACTTGTGGAGCTATGGTGCGATGCAATAAAGTGCTGGAGGTTCTAACTGTTGGAGAAGCAGAGGAACATCTCTACACTCAGCTTGGCTGATATGTGGCTCTTCGGCAATTTTGTGGATGATCGAGGGTGCTCAGGCGATGGTGAGTTTGCGATGGTGCTTTTGTATTGGAAGAGATAGAAATATTTTTTATTGCGATGTGTCAACTGGTCACATGATTCGAAAATTTCGTGGACATGATAATGTGGTGAATTCAGTAAAATTCAACTAGTATGGTGCAACAATCATATCAGTTGAATATGATCATACAGTTAGAGAATGGGACTACATGTCACATAACACATAACCAATTCAGGTAATTGACACATTTGTAGATAGTGTGATGTGAATCTGTTTAACAAAAACTGAGATTTTAGTAGGATGTGTGGACGAAACCATTCGTACTTCCGATATTTGTATTGGACGGGAGATTGTTGATGACTTGGGACAATCAGTTAACTATATCTCACTTTCAAATGACAATAAATATATTCTAGCTAGTTTCCTGGATTCAAAGCATTGCCTTGTTGATAGGTCAATTGGGGAGCTTCTTCAAGAATACAAAGGCCATGTGCGCAAGTCTTATAAAATGGATAACGACCTCACAAATATAGATGTACATGTTGTTGATGGTTCTGAGGATGGTCGCTTTCTGCAACAGGGTTGTGGTGGACATCTGAGCCATGATGATGGAGCTTTGAGGACTGGGTCTAGCCAAATCCATAATATTATAGAGAGCATTTGGTAATATTCAATTTTATAAGTTTGGATGCAATTCTAGATCAGTTATTCGGTCTCCTTTGGGGATGAAATCCGAAACAAGTCGTCGATCAGTCTTAGTGGAGTCGAGCCATTGGAGAAATTCTTGGGATTTTCCTCGCAGAATTTGAATTCTAATTCTTCTACCTCTGATGTAGGTGATATGAATGAGCTTAAGAAGGAGAATGTTATTTTTTTTTTATCCGTGCACTATAATCATACTTGAAGTTTTCTTTATGTCAGAGGAAATTTTTTTATTACTTAGCAGAAGGCAGGACAAAATTCTTTGCATCTGGGCTCCCTACAGGTTGCAAACCCTTGGCTTGCACATCCATGTTTGGCTTCAATCCATCATTTCTCCCTTAACATTTCAGGGTTTTAATGGGTTTCGCGCATAATTATGAACGCATAATGATTTTAGGAGTGTTTACGCTTAATTTTAAGATGAAATCGGTTCAAATCGACAATCTCTCGCAGCAAATTTGGAGTTTTCTAGAGTTCAACTGAATGGAGAGCTGGTTGTCGTGTTATTGTTTTTGTTTGTAAATAGGGGTCAAAAGTCATGTTGGGAAGAGATAGAGAAATTTGATATTTTTTCGACTCGAAAGTTTATTTTTTATGTCTTGGATAAAATTATTGTGCCTTAATGAGCCTAGCTAACTCAATTTAGGTGAATTTATTTTGTTAGAATTCACAACTCTAGCAAATGATGACAGGATAAGTATGGAGTTCCAAGATTTAATTGACAAAAAAAAAGATGCCCGAGATGTAAAATGTGTAGCAAGAACTATTAAACGATGATGGATAGCGAGGTGAGAGTGCGACTTTGTGGAATAGACTCTATCATGTTGTAATGTAAGCAAGTACAGGATGTTTTGTAGTGGAATTTGTAATGTATGTACCCGGTAACTCCAAGAGTTGGAGTTGTGTTATAAGCCTTGTAAGGCATGTGTAACCCCATATATTTCATGGTAATCTAAAAACCACTTTGTATTTGCAATGTTGGTTTGTGGTAAGCCAGAAACCACATGTAAGAATGAAGTGGGACATAGATTCCTGTTAGCATGGTTTAGGGTTAGCCGAGAAAACCCTTGGCCTTGTTGAGTCAGGAATTTGGTGAGCTTTAGTGGATAGAGTGCCCTAGTGGTAGGTTTGTAGCCCTGAGTGGCTGGAGTGCCCTATTGGTAGATTTGTGGCCCATAGCAGCTAAGGTGAGCCTTTGTGGTTATGTTTAGCCTTGGTGGATGAGATCCCTTCGAGACATGGTTAAGGGTGATCTGACATCCTACAAGACTGGCAGTTGCAGTAGTTGGCACCCATGCATTGCGATAGATGGTTGTTCCTTCATATGGACGTTGACATATTCTTTTGTTATGTTTGACAACAACTATATTTTGCAAATATTTAGACAAGTAGTCATTTAGGGGGAGTGTTGGAAAATGTAACTCCTATTTGTCTTAGTTGTGATTCTTAATAAGTAAAGGAGTTTGTTCCTAGTAGTTAGGATCTATTTCCTTCATTGGTATGTGGTTGAAATATTCTCTCAACTAACAAATTGTGTGTGCATGTATATATGTAATTGCATTTGATTAATGAAACAAATTGACATCGTTAGGTTTTATCGGCACACACAAGAACATTTTCTTGTATTATTATGGCACATTATTTCAAACATTGTACAGCGAATATCAGAGCATAGATGGTTCAATGAAGATTTTTGAATCATGTGCTCTTTGACATATATGGTGGAAATCGATGGACGCAGAAATCTGGTGCAAATATCAAATAGATAGTGTCACTCAAAAAGAGCTTATATGTAGAGATTTATCCCTATGGTTTTGTTCTAATAGAGATCATTGACAGAGACTTGATAATTCATGGAGTCTTTTATATGCAAATATCACTATAGTGTAGCAACATTCATCAAAAAGTTGGATCAATGACATGTGATAAAGGTTTGACTGACCTTGTCTGATGGGAGTGTAGATTTAATCTATATATATGCTTGATATTGTTTATGTAGTGTTTGTCTATACTAATTTTTGAGGGCTAAGTGATTTGTTGTAGGGGTATATGATTCTATGTAATTATGGTTGTGTAAGCAGATTCCCTTTATGTGATTGAGTTGTATTGGGTGTGTATGGGAATAGGGGATGTATGCTACTGTGTAGTAACTTGAGTGTAGAGGGTTAATTGTATTAGAGAATGTTTGAGTGATTTTTACTATTGCAAGAGTTATATTTTAGTGACTATCTTATTGTTGGTATGGGTTTAGTGTGAAAATGGACCAAATATGGCCCATGGATTGCTGAGTTGAGTCAGGTGGACCCAAGGTGAAATATTCTGAAATGAGGTCCATAAAATTTTTGAAGGTGTGGGACTTTAATGTTATAGGTAGAAGATTGCATGCAAGTGATAGGTTGTTGAGAGAGTAGATGCTTCCTTTTAGTGGTGGTTGCAAAACTAGTGAAGGTGATGGCCTTCAACCCGTGGTGATCTGCATGGTTGTGGGATTGGTGGCTCTCTCTAGTAGTGTCTAATGCATTGTAAAATATATATTTGAATATAATAAATAAGAAGAGCGAATCAAAGAAATTGACGATAAATTTCTTCCTTTGGGTTTCCACCTTATATCCTATGTCTTCTTATGGGTGATCTTATTGATGGTTTCCCTTATATTTATCTTTCTTAATATACTTGTGTGTTTATAGATGCAATGGTTTATGGTTGTTTACTATAAAATATATTGGATGCTTCTAACTAATGCATAGTTTAGATAAATTGTAAATAAGGGAAAAGGTGGTTAAAAGTGATCCATTCCTACACTATTAATTCATCCCCTTAATAGTGTTTAGTTTCCAACATCATGTTTCCTAGAATTTTGAATATTCTGTAAAAGTATTTCCAAATAATCCTCAAGGCTCTCATATTCCCTTTGCGCCATCCTAAATATTTCCTCTGTTAATTCTAGAGCATTCAATAATCCTAGTACTTTTGAAGGAATGCCTTCCTAGGAACCTCCCAGTTCATAATGTTATTTTTTGGTAATCACATAAACCATCACAAAGAGGATTCTTTAAGAGTAGCCAAAAATAATTTTAACTTCTAAGCATGACTTAAATAATTTAAATCCATGCTAGGACATATGAAGTTGAATTCAAATAAAAAATTGAGAGGGTCTTCACTTACCAACCCTTGAAATCACGGAAGTAGTGACAGAGAAATCTTATTCATATGAACATTGGAGATTGGATCAATTATTAGGAAACCGAAATTCATCTCATACTCATTCCTTTCCATTTTTGTTTCACTTTCACCTTCAAACATCTTCTGTCATATGAACAAGCTAATTTTGGTCTCTAGTGGTGGAGCCTAGTGGTTGGGTCACATCGAAATAGTGACTTTTCTCATCCTACCAATAATATTTCAATTATGACCATCAGAAGAGGTGGTAGCATAAATCACTATCTTTGTTATAGATATCTTCTCTAACTTCTCTAGCGCTCTACCTTCTCTGCTCCTATTTGAATTGTCAATTGTCAACAAGTTAGTATTGTTTTTTTCTTTGTTTTTACTTCACTATTTAGAGTATAAAATTTAAGTTACCCATACCCTTTTTACTTTTCCCTTGCCCCATACAATATCAATATCATGTAAATCAAATGAGGTAGGAAAACCCACAAAAGTAGTTGTGTAGGTTCTTATCTCTCAACTTACCATTCCTACCACTCTAGGTTTTAGGATGCTCAAATATTGTAAGCAAAGGGACCTATTCAAACATAAAACCAATCAAAATATAATTCCTTCATACCTCCTTAAAAAAAAAAAGTGCCAAAAATGTTAAGAAATTTAATTGTTTAAATTGGTGTTCATTAAATTACTAATGAGGGGCTAGCAAGTTGAGAGATACCCACAAAGTAACTTAGAAGTAAATTTGACTGGCTAATAATCAATTAAAAGTTACAAAATTATATTAACAATTTATCATTATAGAACATGGATTCATCAACTACATTTAATATAAATGGAATTAAAATTTTAAGTTTAAAAATATTCCATTCATTAACATCATAGGGACATCCAACTAGTTTAGTAACTTATAACTAGCTCAGAAATATACTAAATCATACCATGTTGGATATTGAACAAACATGTCATTTGGGGAATATCAATATTATTTTTGGAGTTGTCCACAACTCCAAATGGATCAAGAATCAATAACATTCCTAAAAAACCTAGAGACTACTAAGAAAGTTACAACCACATAATTGAAACAACTCATAACTACAATGACTACGTAGCCTCCTGCTGTGCTATACGGGTTGTTGCCATAACCCGCTCCTCCAAACCCACTATAAGTATTACTGAAAGCCCCAACTCCACCAGACAAGTAGGGAGGCCTACCATCAATCCCATAAATAGGAGCAGCGGCAGTCAAGGGTTTCTTGGGTTCAGCCTTTTTTATCTCCACTAGCTTTCCACCTATGTCAATCATTTTGCCTTTGGATATAATTTCTTCAATGACCTGCTCACTCTCGAAAGTGATAAAACCGAAACCCCTGGACTACCCAGTGCTTCAATCACGCTTAATCTCATGTTCTATAATTTTGCCAAATTTTGCAAATTAGTTCTTGAACTCATCATCAGTGACGGAATTTTGCAAAGTAGTTCTTGGGTATACTGCCCACAACTATCTTTTCCGTCTTTGGGCCATTCGACGTATTTCCCCCCAGGAAGGGTTCTTTTGATTTCCACGGTTTTTCCATCGACGATGTGGTTGTTCTCTATAACCTTGTCGACTACGGAGGGGTCAGCATAAGTCACAAACCCGAATCCCCGAGGCTGCCCAGTGACACGGTCTTTCATTATAACAGAGTCTGTTAGTTTCCCATACTTACTAAAATGCTCCGTAAAATCGTCTGCGCTTGTACTCCTCGAAAGACCTCCGATGAAGATTTTTCCTGGACTCGAAGCATCTCTAGCGGTATCATTGTTCTGGTTTTCCTTCTACTCTTCTGCAATGTTTTCTTCTCTTTCTGTGTTATCGTACTCTTCAGAAGCCGCATCCTGTGTTTTCTGGTCCTTTGAAGAGTCCATAGCAGCCAATTAAAGATGACACTACAGAAGCAAAGAAGTAGAAAAACCTGTTTAGACAGATGATATGAACAAGTCTGTAAACCCTAGATGCTGGCATAGTGGATCTGTATTGTTAGCTACCTATACCAATAGGTTTCATTTTTCATGATTGGCAGGGGAAGTGCCAATATGATCTACTTTGGTGATACAAAGATCTCATATTCTTGTGGAAGAAATATACTTACATTTGGTTGATGCTGTCCTACTTCTGAATGGGTGATCCAACAGCCTAAGTTGGGTCATGCCATGTTTCAATTTTTGTTGTAGACTAGAGAAAGAAATCTATCCAAACAGCTCAATCTTGACAGGTAAAGTAGATAGGTAGAGAATGAAGGTTCCCAACTGCTTAATCTAGGGCCTTGGAAGCAATAAGGGTAGTTTTAGATAGAAAATCAAAAGAAAAAGCCAAAGGAAAAGAAAAGGCACAGAAGG
>APFE030673699.1:0-21449 GCA_000404065.3 Pinus taeda | reverse complement strand
TTCATATTACTTTGGGCCATTCCACTGCATACTACCCTCAAGGGAATGGCCTAGCTGAATCATCAAATAAAAGCCTTGTAAACATCATAAAGAAGGTGTTGGAAGAAAATAAGAAGAATTGGCATAAGAAGCTTTTGAATGCCTTATGGGCAGATAGACTAACAACCAAGAGATCCATTGGGGTCAGCCCATATGAGTTAGTCTATGGATTAGAAGCCAAATTTCCTTCATCACTATGGGTTCCTGTTATGAAACTACTTCAAGAAAGTCAAGCTGAGCCCAATGACATGCAAAGAAGGATCAATCAAATAATATGTTTGCAACAAACTAGAGACCAAGTTTATAGCAGAGTACAAGTTCTACAAGAAAAGTTAAAGAAAGCTTTTGATAGAAAGACTAAGGCTGAAGATTTCAGCATAGGTGACAAAGTCCTCAAGTGGGATTCAAGAAGGGAAGATAAAGGAAAACATGGAAAATTTGATTCTCTTTGGAAAGGACCATTTATTATCCAAGCAGTGCAAGGAAACAACACTTACTTCCTAAAAAATCTGGATGAAACTGACTTAAATGAAGGTCCTGTGAATGGCAGGATGTTGAAGCACTATTTTCACTACTTTCCATGTATATAGCAGGGTCTTTCCTCCTATACATAATCAGTTGTATATATTTTCTTTCGGCATACAAATAGTTCAATTTAAAAAGTTGCCGTAAATAAGCAGAAAAAAGGCTTTATATTCCAGAAGTTCCACAGAGGTGACAGCCTCCAGTTTTGAAGTACAAAGAGAAAGTTTTCAAGTTTTGCTAGAAGAAGTCAAGGGCCAAGGAATTCTGACTTGCTGTTCTTGGTCTTTCAAAAGAAAAACCATCCCCAAGTGGAGCCACTGTTAGCTACCTATACCAATAGGTTTCATTTTTCATGATTGGCAGGGGCAGTGCCAATATGACCTACTTTGGTGATACAAAGATCTCATATTCTTGTGGAAGAAATATACTTACATTTGGTTGATGCTACCCTACTTCCGAATGGGTGATCCAACAGCCTAAGTTGGGTCATGCCATGTTTCAATTTTTGTTGTAGATTAGAGAAAGAAATCTGTCCAAAACGCTCAATCTTGGCAGGTAAAGTAGATAGGTAGAGAATGAAGGTTCCCAACTGCTTAATCTGGGGCCTTGGAAGCAATAAGGGTAGTTTTAGATAGAAAATCAAAAGAAAAAGCCAAAGGAAAAGAAAAGGCATAGAAGGGTTTGCAAGTCTACGTGCACCCTCCTTGGAGTAACAAAAAATGCTAGGCAATAGAGTGGGTAGGTAGATGGGGTTGCAGAAAGCATGGTTTATGGCAGTTCACTAGCCTAAGCAAAGGTAAAAACATGGTGCTAGTGCAGATTTCCTATTTTAGCAGTCTTACAGCAACTTAATGAAGCATGTCTAACTTCCAGATTACCCCCCATCACATTCGTGGCTAACATCCCTATGCCACCTATGTTCATGAAAGAAGTCAAAGTCTTTTGTTGGTTCTTGTTTCTTTAAGAACCACATTTCTTGTGTAAAAACTCTTTTCATTTTGATCTACTTCCTAAAAACTAAGTTGATTTCATATAACAACTCAGTATTTTACCCCCCTCATCCACCTTTTTTTCACTCATATTAACTACTAATCTATCACTATTTAACTCCCTATACCCCCTATTCCCCTTATTACTATGTAAATTTGGCAAAAAACCCAAAATATCTATAGATCCCCTTCCCCGAGCATTATAGCTCTATGTATCGTTTTGAATGTTTTCAAACGCTAAAAAATTGAGCGCGACCCAAAGAGCGCTGGAAAATTAATCTTGGGATTAATCCGGGATTTGCTTGGATTAATAACCTAAACCCGCTTTGTAAATAAACCTGTGAAAAATCCCATTTTAACACGTAACTTTGCAAAAAACCATAAAAACCCACTTTTTATAATGTTCTCCCGAGCACACATTTCAGAGAATAATCATATTTTATTCATCTGCGCATTCCGTATTGTCCTTGCACCTCATCAACCCGTCGACCGTTGGATCTAGGCTTTCCCATCCGACGGCCGACATTCATATCGGACGGGCCCCGATCACCAAACATTATCACCCGAGAAACTGTTAGAGGGTGACGTCAGACCTCTGCCACGCGTCACCCCCATATTCTCTCGGGCCGCCTTCTGATAATACCGTGACCGAATCCAAAGCGATCTAAGAAAACCACTTACCACCTGCCCACGTCACTGCTACGTCACGCCCACGTCAGTTCGACTCGGCGGCCTATCAGCACCCCCGCCCGCGAATGCTCCGACATGTCCGCCACCTATGCAATCCCCGTGGACCACTCACAGGCTACCATGTCACTTGATGACGTCATGCTGATGTCACCCGACCCTGACCCCACTTGATGACATCATCCAAAAAATGCACCAATAACCCAAAAAGTCTATATTTTAGCCAAAATTCATGTTTTTTATCACTTTTTCCAAAAAGACTATTGCTCACCTCTGCATGCAATTTATGACCCTCTGTCGCCAACCTACAGAAATCGACCTGAAGACCGTTGGCGCCTTCAACTCACCTGCATTTCTGAGCATTGCCGACAATTCACCAGGTATTTATCCAAGGCATCCCCTCTGCGCTTGGTTGTGTCCATAATTCTCCAAAACTAAATTAAAAAGAGTGAGGAACCTTGTATTTACCAGCAAATCCCCGGTGACCAGCATTCATTTCCAGTTGTAAGGTCGAAATTCACCTGCTAAGCCCACATTTAGTCATATTTTCCTAAATTCACAATCAGTCCGCGCATTCGTGGACTTAAAACTTGAGCTACACTAATTCATCGGGAAAACAGTGCTACTAGTCCCTGCATTTTCTCAATTAATTCTCTTTTGAGCATTTTATGCTATTATCACCACAATTTACCTCATTTTCCCTTACAATTTGCCTTACTTTTGCAAAAGTACCCCTCTGTCTTGTTCTGCCTACTGAAACTAGTTCTAGTACAAGTCATAAGTACTACTTAACCATGGAAACACCAGTAGCCCTAAATATTCAACCTCTGATTGCCCCTCACAGAGAGCTAGAGTGGAAGGCCCTAGGTGATAGAGATTACCGGATGATAGACTCATCTACCATGACCTCTAAATTTAATATTTACCTGCAGAATGAGTTAAAGGCCCAATATCTCAGTGGAGCTGATATCTTAGGGATTTGGGACTCCAACCTGCCTATTTACAATCTCCCTCAAGTCAATGTCCTCCCATACTTGATAAATCAATGCCGTTCTAGCTATGATCCATGTCAAAGTGCTATTCTCAACCCCTCAGGCTCAGTATTGTTCCATATCACCCCTGAGGCCATTAATGAGATGCTACACTTTCACACTGCAAAGCCCCTAACTCCTCTCTCCATCAATGACTTGCTAAAGAAAGGGGACAAGCTATCCAGTGCTCAGATCATGAACATTAATCAGTTATTTGTTCAGCCAAAATTTGAAGCTGAGAGCACCATCCTTCCTATAGCATATCAATATCTCAATGAGCTGGGAAAAATGCTTGTGGATTTGATCAGTTACATCCTGGGTTATGGGACATATGAGGATGTTGATGAAACCATTATGGCCATGCTGTCCATTTTTCCCCTGGAAGCCTCCTGTTGTGCACTATGATTTGCTACATACATTTCCAATAAGATTCATGAACAATTGATGAATCTAGAAAGGGAAAAGGTGTTTAAATACACTAGGTACATCTATCACTTGTTCTTATTTTATCAGCCCGATGCTTTCCCTATTCCTCTCAAGAAACTAATGCCCAGGGAAACCCAAGGTCTGTAGTGTTTTGGTCTTCAATCTTTCATCATGTATTTTATTCACCTTACACCTACTGTGAATTCATAGACCTTTTTATCCATCCAGCTATGACCTTGTTATTGGGTGTCCCTCCTCCCAGGTTGACAGATGAGATGCAAAGGATTCTTCACCTCTCAAAGGCCTATAACATTGGTGATCGGTACTTTTACCAACACCATACAGTAATCAGAATATATGGCTGTGAGTTGAACCCTTATAAGCTCCCAAGATATGTCCCTATGAGACTTTTTGCCTTAGAGTATTTTAGGTATTTTGGAAATGCAGACTTTGTCCATTTCCAAAGTAAAAACAAGAAGGTGCAACTAAAAGTAAGGAACCAGCTAGGCCCATTTCTATACAGCAAAAGGGAGGAAGGATGGAAGGAAACAGATTTGATCCTAGAGACCCTCAAACTGCAAACCAGTTTCCAATGGGTGCCTTATGACCCTAATCATTTCATTTCCCTCAGGAGGGTAAAATACAAATTGGGTGGTTATGCTCACGTGAGACTGCCTCATATTGAGAAATATGCCAATTCATTAAGCTGGAAAGAGGGCACTCTAGAAGAACCAATGACTAGAGAGCAAATGCTACAAAGAGAAGCAAAGAATATTGAGAAAGAGGCTGACTTGGAAACTTGTGGGAAGGTTTCCTCTTCCTATCAAACGCAACTTGGAGCAGCTGCCTCATCCTCTATAGCCCAGCAGCAAGCAGCCGGAACTGTTCAACAATAATCAAGCAAGGATAAATGGAAGCAGATGGAGCAGGAACAGACACCTCCTATAGCAGAACAGCAAGCAGAAAAGTAAGTAGAACAACAAGAAAAAGGGCAAAAAGAGGGGCAACCAATACAGCAAGAACAAACAGCTGAAGCCCCAATATCCACTGAGCAACAGGCTCAAGAGAATGTGCCTCCTAGGCAAGAAAAGATAGTGGAGGCCTTAGTGCTGCAAACTCCACAGAAAGAAGAAAAGGGAAAGAAGAGGGATAGAGAGCAAGAGACTCCCCTCACCACATCCACAAATCAAGGGGAGAAAAGGCAGAGAATGAATCCCCTCTCTGAGGAATAAATGCCTATTGGGCAATCATTGGGCATGGGCCCACCGAGCATGGAGGCATCTGCCAATTCCTTTCAACAGGAACAAGAAAGAACCCTTGGAGGAGAGGTCAGCTCCTTCAGTCAGGAAAGGAGAGCTGAGACAGGCATCAAGAAACAATTCATCGACATTAAAAGCAGAAATGAGCCACTCAAGCTCCAGATCTACAACCAGTTTCTTAAGATGGCCCCTACCAATCAGCAGAGGCTTATGTCAGCCTACAACATAACAGAAGGGAAAATGACCATGAGTCATTTCATACCAACCATGCTGCAGCCACAGTCAGCTGCAGACTATATAAGAACCAACCTTGAGGTCCTTGCCAAGGACATCCACCCTATGGACCAAATAGAACTTCACAAGAAAATGGGTGAGATGGTATATTCAACACTAGCAGATAAAACCTTATTGGCAAATAGGTTGGAAAACAGCCTGAACAATATAGCTGCCCAACTTGAGTTGGAGAAGGCATCCTCTCAGGGCAAAGACAACAGGATCAGGTCTTTGGAGGATATAATCATAGAGCTTGGGCATGACCCAAAGGATCCAAAAGGTATACAAACGCTCCTGAAAATAAGAGATGCAGACCTTGCAGCTCTAAGAAAGATGATTAGAATCCCAGAAACCCTTCACCCTCAAACAGAAGAGGTTGCCCAGCAAAGACAGGACCAGGATGTAGCAACATTGCTGGTAGACTGCACAGGCAGCTAGTGCAAACACAAGGGAAGTTGGAAGAGACAGAGGCTGCACTGTAGGCAACCCTACAGCAGAAAGAAGGAGGTCAAACTTCTCAGCCCCCTCCAGAGATCATAAACCTTGAGGAGCCCCCACAGACTACTGCTCTCCCACAGGGCAGACAGCTCCATCAACATCAGCACCAACACCAACCTCAGAGCAGGCTCCGAGCCTTGATATGCAGAAGTTGATGAGTGAAATCAATATCCTAGAAGCCCAAATGACAGAGCTAAATGAAGCGAAGGAGAATTTAGCTAAGCTAAATGAAAAATATGACAAATCCAAGCAGAATGTAGCTGAAAAAAGGAGAGAAATAAAAGCTCTCAAAGAGAATATAAAGGAGCTGGAGAAAGAGCTCACCCTTGACAAAGTGGTGGCTAAGGTCAAGACAGTTTTGTGGACCAACATTGGCCAATCAATAACAGATCAGTGGCAGTATATTGAGACTATCCACGAGAAAATGGAGCTCATAGGCAAAGCACATAAGGAAGTCCATAGAGCAAGGGCATCTCTAGGCAGTATGCCTGAGATAGCCAACAGAATGATCAACGTTCTTAACAACCGCACTGGTCCTCAGCTGGCAGCAATAGGAATCTCCAACATAAATGAAACCATCCAGCTGATAAAGAGGGTCCTCACATTGAAAAGCCTGGTACAAACATTGGATAGAAGAAGCAAGGACATGCAAACAGAAGTCAACAGATTCATGGATAAGTTTGCAGCATTACAAGGCAGAGGTCTTCCTGGCTTGCTAAACAACACAGGGAGATTACTATCACATGAGAATTATGCAAAAAGGGTGAACACATTTTCCACCAATCAGATCACTCAAGGATCAATTACTTCAGAGGTAACAGGGTCAACATCTGGGAAAAATCTCTATACAGAGTAGAGAACTTAATTTTTATTATGAATGAGATCAGACATTTGTTTGAAGTGCCTCCAAACTTCTACAAATACACAGAGGCAGATGAAACCTTAGATTGAATTTTGAGACATCAATTGCCTACACAGGAGTGGTGGACCAGAATGATATAGTTGTTGCTGTAAACAGGAGGCTTTCATCAAAGTTTTTTCATCAAAAAACATAAGTCAACATGTTCAGAAAATGTGATGCATACACTATGACTGGAGAAGAGTGGAATGAGCCAACTCAGCAGGAATATTCGGCCACTAAAAGCAACACTGACAGCTACAGGTAATAGGGCTGAGAAAGCTACATCATGACAAAGCATAAAGACACATCATTCAACATTAATTCACAACGCTCAACCGACTCAGTGGCCTCCAAAGGTCAAGAAGATTTCTGACAGAATTAAAGACTATTTATTTTATATTTAGGGCAGCAATAACTTCCTTATCTGCTATTTTGTAAATTTGGTGAGCGTATTTAATTTATCAAGTGAATATTCCGCCTCGCATAAGCTTGCAGGGGTTGTTGTTTCTTGTTAAAAAAGGAGAACTCAGCTGTAATTTCTGAAGGAATGATATAAGCAAAGCTTGGAGTTTACAGGAATTGGGTCTTACTGATGCATGCTGTCTTGGATCCATTGCATGCTACAGGACTCTAGTGCTATGGCTTAATATAATAAGTGTTCTCTATCTCTGTTAATGTTTTATTATTTTTTTAACTCACATCTCTCATATGTTGTTCTAAATCTAGGAAGAAAGAAAAAGAATAGCTCAGGATTTGTCCATGGAGACACCCTGATCTCAATCTGTCTTTACTATAAATGTTTTCTATGACTTCAGCTGTTTAATTGGAATTCATAACTACTCCAATAAACCCTGAATATTTCACAGTTACTATTTAGTAGTTCATGTTTGCTACTAAGTAGAAATTGTTGTTCAAATTGTTATCACACTGTCCGTAATTCCATTTCCCACTGTTTCACTCACAAATCAGAAGTTATATTAAGAATAGCCATCTAGCCTTACAGTAAAACTTTCTCCATCACAGGCACCAGAACTGTCTCGGATTTCTGACTCCATATGCCCAATGGACTAGCATATTTCACACATTTCATGCCCTTCTCATAACAACAGTTCAAAACCAAAGTCTCAAACAAAAAACTGAAACTTATAACTAGCCTAAAATCCTCACAAAATAGAGCTAAAGCTTAAAGAGAGAGCCCTCTCTGATTATAGGTAGGCTAGGACCTATACTCCAAAGCTTGGTTAGTGGTTACCCCGTCCGTATTCCCTTGGGAGTCATAGGGAACAACCTGGGTGTTAACAGGGTCACAATATAATTAGAGTCTACATAACAATAATATTTTAACGACACAACAATGACAATAGTGGGCTTCTATGGGGCATAATAATAACAATATGGGACTACATGGGCACAAGAATACAATAAGGGGGTTGCACTAATAACAATAAGGGGCCACACTAGTAGTATAGGGACCTAATAGAAACCACTGTCAAACCAGGAAAATCCCATGCCAATGATAGTAATTGAACCAAATGAACTGATGTATGTAACTTTCATTCACACCTTAGCGAGGAAATCACACATGCAACTATTTACCTTCAAAATCCTTGTGTTGAACTGCTTGATCCAAACTTCCTTTCTTTTCCTTCGCTTTCCTTGACCTTCCTTTACCTTCATTTGCTTGATTTCTTTCTCCTCTTGGTACTATTCTCTCTCTAAGACTGATCCCAAAGTAAAACTGACAAAAAACTATGAACTTATCCTCATAAACCTTTTTATGATTGAGGTCTCTATTTTGTTCATTTTCCTCTATATTGCCTTCAAATCCCTTCTCATACAAGTTTGTGAGCCTTCATCTCCATCTTATCCTATTTTCCTTTATTTTAATAAATAAATCACAATTCATTCCTCTTTTCCTTTGCCATTGCCTTTTCCAATTTCCTTGGCCATTAATAAACCAAAAGTGACACCCACTAGGATGTTTTTCCCACCATTAAACTTGGAATATGTGTCCCATGTCCTTGGTGTTATTTTATTTACTTTGAAACTTAACCTATGGCTGTTAAAAACCCCTCCTCCTTCGGCGAAGACCGTCCTTGGTGTTTTATGACACCTATGACCAAAAGAACTGTTGAAAACAAAACATACTTGCTATGGAGCTTTATAACCTAGCTTAATGCGGTATTTATAATAAAAAATTATTGAAAACCATGACTAACATGATAGACCTACCGCTTACTGGAGATTTATAACACAACTGATCACGATATTTACAATAACGGACACATATACTTAGGCACATTTGCTTCAACCTACAAACAAACATATTGTTTATGGAGCTTTATAAATCCAACTTGATATCGTATTTATAATAATATACACATATGTACATTTTTTTTAACCAACATATAAGAATATATGATGCTTGCATTAGAAACAAGGGAATCTAGAGGGTCTCACCTCCAACCTTAAAGAAATACCAAGATTCACCTCCTTCCCAGGAAGTCTAGATGCCACTGCCAAAGTCAAACCTGCATCCAATGTCTTGCACTATGATCCTTGCCCTACATGCTCCCTCAGTGAAAATTTATCACCTCATTCCTCCAGGCACACTCCCAATGTGCTTTTGATTTCATCTGGAAATTCTAATGACCAAAACAAATTATTCCCTTACATTTGTTTTCTCTGACACAATCCCTCGAGAAATTCGGTCACCACCTTTCATGTAATCACTCACGTTCCAATTTCCTCGCCCCACCCTTCGCTGCTATATATTCCCTTGAGCGATCCATCACTTGCCAAGGTGTCCTCGAATCGTAAGGTCTAAAGACCAAGGCATATCTCTTCCACAAAATCATCATATCGATCATAGCACGCTCATGGTAATCAATGGACATTATTGGGTACCAATGTCCTAGAATGGCCCTACTCCTAAACGCTTTACCAACATACTTCTTCCTATTGAATTTCCTTTAGTTGTTGCTATTAATTCATGCATTTAGTTACATGCACCGAAAACGGGCATTTCCCGGCTTTCTTGTATCAAGCAAATTATTCCGTAGACTAAAAAGGAATTGATTTTTTTAAAAATAAAACACACACTTTTATTCTAAAGTTTCTTACAAAATTTTTAAGTCAGAGATGAAATAAGTTTATAAAGGTTTATAGAATGTTCTTGAAAGGGTTTTTAAAAATTTGGATGGAGTTTAAAAAAAATGAGTTTAAAAATATTCATTCAAAGGGTTAAAGGCATGCGATATGTTTTCAAGAATTAGTGATATTAAAATGTTGTTTTTAAGTTCTTTCTTAATATATTAAGAAAAAAAGAAAAAAGTCTTATTGTTAAATAGTTTTATAAAGTGATTTGTTTTTGGAGAATTAAAAAAAAAAGGTTTTTATTGGAGAGAGACTTTAGGGCTTTGAAAAGGCGAGTTGGTCCAGAAAATTTCTATGTTATGTCAAGCATGAAAATGTTTTTTGGGTGAAGATTCGCCTTACGGTGGCACATATTAATTTTAATTTTTATTTATTTATTTTAATTAATTTATTATTATTATTATTATTATTTTCTTTTTTTCGGGGGTGATATGGAAGGAAGCCTCATCCAATAGGGAAAGAAGTTATAAGATAGAAGAAATATAATAGTCATGGGTCACAAAGCATCACTGAACTAGACTGAGAAAAGGAATTGAAAATAAGAAGCACAAATCATTGTCATGTCTAGAGAGGTTTAGGACACAACCAAGGAACCGAGAGGACTAGAAGAAGATGGGAGGGAAATCCAAAGTGATTGGTGTAGTGTGGACCTCCTATGTTTACTAGTCATTTTTTTTTTGAGTTGTAAAAATGAAAACTTTTCTTTGAGGTAAAGAGTTAATTGAGTACCGGTATAATAAGTTGTATGATGAAGTATATGATTCTTTATTATTGGATTTTATAAAACATACATTGGATGATAAGGTTCTGTGCAAGTTAGAAAAAGCTACATCTCCCATGAAGCATGGAATATCCTAGAAGAACATTTTTTTGCAAGGGGGAGTGCCATATAATAACATGTTATGTCATAGGTAGATAAGTTTACAATAGTACAAAAAGAGAGAGAAGACATTAATGGATCCCAATACGTAGTCCCACAAGTGGAAGATGAAGAACATGGAGTAAATATGGGAAAGATAGAAGCTAAATCGTTTGTGTATTAAGAAAAGTAAAAGCATATTCACCTCGATGGTGCAGATGATGGTGAATCCCGCTGTGACGAAACAAATGTGGATGATGACTGCAAAGTGAGATGTGAATTGGTGAATCCAGCTACTGTTGACGAAATTGGTGAAGTTTAAATTGTTAATGAGAATATACATGCTCAGATATCCCACAATAGATTGGATAAAAATTACGTTGATGTTAAATTTGATGAAGATAATTTAACTGGTGATTATTGGTTGCACATGATGCAATAGAAATATCTAATTGATATGTTGTTATTTGGTGAGCAAAGCCCACTTGTGTCTCGAAGCCAAATGGAAGATAATCTATTTGGATCAACAAATATTTGTAGAGGAGTGGAAGAGGATGAGGAAGAGAAGGAAGCTCTCAATATATAGCATAATGAAGATGTTCTTAACAATTATTTTTAGTATGTAGGTAAATAGGATAGCAATCGAGATGAAGAAAAAAAAGATGAAGAAAAGGATGCAAAAATAGACATGGAATTTTCTAAAGATTAAGAAGAAACAATACAAACAATTTTTCAGTGATGGATTTAAGAAGAAATTAAATTTTTCTATCAAGAAATATGGAAGAAATAAAGTCAGGAATATGAAGTGCAAGAAGTAGAGAAAAGAAGACAGTTTGAAGATGAAGAGTTGTGGGAGCATTAAATGAGTGAAATAATTGTTGAAAATGAAGTTGTAGAATACAAACTTAGATTGAATAGAACAAAAATAAAATAAAAATAGTAGTAGCAACAAGTATATAAATATGTAGATTATAGCAATAAAGTGCAGTTGATTTGAAATTGTAATTACTCCCGTGTGCATGTGATGAATGAAGTGAGCGGTTGATTTGAGTTGAGTTAAACTAAATACGATATTAGAAGTTCAAGTTCATTCTATATTTGTAAAGGTTAAATTTACTAGATTTTTTTCATGTTGAAGTTAGAATCAGGTGAGCTGTGAGTTAAACAATATAAATACCCCACATTGGGTTTATTGTAATAAAGTAATTTGTGGGACCAATAGAAGAGAAGAAACTCATATTGTTTTTTGTGTGTGAAATTTGTGCATTTCCATTGGAAATAATATTGAGAGGGGGGTGAATTAGTATTATTTCCCAAACAGATTTATATACGCTACTTCAGTGAAGTGAACTAGCATGTACATGCAATTGTTATTAGAGAAACCAACATATATCCAGAAAATTTGTTATTTAGACAATTTATCATGTGTTGATCTTGAACCAGTACATCAGTAACTTATTAGACAGTGTAGTAAAAGCAAAATAAATCATCACACATAAGAGACACACATGAACACCAAGATTTAAGGTGGAAACCCAATGTGGGTGAAAACCACCTGCTGCTGTCATCTCTGTCTTCTTTTAATAATAAGAAAATTTGTTTACAATCTTGTACTGATGTAGACTCATACTAGTACGCAGGCACCCACCTACAAAAGGCTACAACCTTCTCTAATTTTCCAGCTTCTACTGGAAAGGGAGCTGCAACCCGCTAGCTCTTGTACAATCCAATTTGTTTACTAGTACATAGGCACCATCCTACAGAAGGCTACGACCTTCTTTCTTCCTCTTGGGACCACGTTTCACAAATTTTCAGACTGGATACTCCTGGATCACAACACCATAATCTGAAGGCCACGTTTCATCCAATTTTTATATTGGACCCATAAAAAACTATTAAACTTAAACTGCATCAACCAACATTGAGTTAATCTGAACAATCAGATCACTAACACCAGAACAGTGTGCTGAACCCAGAAACTTGCATCATCATTCAGAACCAGCTGTAACCTCAAAAAACATGCATCAGAGTGTATATGCTACAAGGATGAACCTAAACTATGTGTATACACTACTTTTGTTAATCAAACTTGTGTATACCTTCAAAACTACTGCAAACATAAACTTTTGAATCAAGTCTATACCAACCAGCAATATACTGAATATCTGCTGTCAACTTGCAGAGATTTACACAGGTAGTGACAGAGATCACTTCTCACTTATACAGTTAATCAATCAAATACCAGCCTCCTTATGCATTCAGTTTTATATTCACATCTAAGAAGACTTCATTGATAGACATGAGTAAAACAACAGAATTTGATCAAATAGATCAGTCAAATCTGAAAAAAAAAGAATCTTTTCTTTTGTACACGTTATTTTGAAGAGTATAGCCTGTGTGTACACATGCCTTTGAAGAGATGAACCAGCATACATATCTGCAAATATCATCATATAACTTTGCTACACTTCTGAACTTTGGACAAATGCAAATCATGACATTTAAAGATTAAAACATGTGTACACAGTCAGATCTAGTGCAATAAGATCATCGAATAATAAGTCACTTCAGGTCTCATGATCTTGATACAACATTGAATTCAATGTGCACAAAGTATTTTAGATCAAATCACAAACATATCCCTTGCAAAATAAGATATACTTCAGATAGAAATATTCCTTATAAACCCATACACTTGCACTTTTGGCATTATGATATTCTCCTCCTTATATAGCTTTAGGCCCTTTGTCAATACCTTGGAACAAATATCTAGTGTCAATAGCACATACCAAACACTTAGGGTCAATACCACGGAACAAATACCTCGAACCAAAACCTAGGTTTTCCAATCATGTATATGCTTTTCTTTCTGTGGGAGTGCGTGTGTACGTATACGCTCTTTTTTTATGTGGAACAACATGTATACGCTGTTTTGACTAAGTGGACTAGCGTGTATCAGATTTTTCCTTTGCCTTCTTTTTTTTGATCAGTAGACCTTAGTTCCATCTTCTTTTTCTTCTGTACCATTGCATTGGAACCTCTGAATATACCTGTTGTACCGTGAGCTACCTTTTACCAAAACTAAATTCACCTGTATATGAGTTGCCATCAAGGACAACACTTGTATCATAATGTCAACAATCTCCCCCTTTGGACTTGATGGCAGCCATGATGGTGTTGATTTTTGCAAGTTGTAGAAACTATTAGAGATAACAAGCAACACCAAAATTATCTCCCCCTTTGACATCAAGGGAAAAGGGAAAACTAAGATATTCTTCATATTTGAATAGTTGAATATGATCATGCTCCCCTAGGCACATGCTGAATTCTCTGATTAAACTCCCTCTTTGTGCATGTTCTGATATCATTGTACATGCTCCCCCCCGAGCACATGCAGAGTCTGCAAAAATATTTTCCAAAAAAATAACATGACTCTATAACTCAACTATGTGAGTTTGAGCTTCCTATCACCAATGACTCATACATACATCAATCTCCCAATCAAGTTGGGATTTACCAATTGTTTATACATGACAGAAATACAATAAATATTACATCATCCATCCCATGCAAAGTGGGGATACAAATTACATCATTTTTCTAATACGACTCATTCAAATGTATGAGAAGCCATATCACACCCTGAACTTTTACATGACTTAAGCAACAATCCTATAAATATCTAAAGCCATAGCTGGACTCAACAACCATAATGCCAACAATGTATAATGTGTGTGAAGGCTAATGCTCCCCCTGAACCTATGCTACCTATGAATTGTTAACAAGTCATTAATCAAGGTATGTTTGTCAGTGAGATAAAAATTAATGAAAAAAGCATATCGTTAGACTGTAATCATCAACAGCAGACAAACCACCCATATCAGAGTCTAACCCATTGTTTTTCTTATCAGAAAAACATATATGCTTCTTCAGCCACAGAAACCTGCGTGTATACGTGACTATACTTCATGAAACCCGCGTATAATAACCTCGCTCTTAAAAACTAGATTTAACAATAGGATGATGCAAGAACTACTCCCAGCTTTTGTCTGAGATATTCAAACGTTTCTCTGGGCAGTGGTTTAGTCAATATATCAACAACCTGTGATTTGGAGGGAACATACTCCAATTTGACCTTTTGTTCAAGCACTTGTTCTCGTAGAAAATGGTACTTGATGGGTATGTGCTTGGTCTTGGAGTGCATGACTGGATTTTTTGAAATACTCATGGCACTTGTATTATGACATAGAATGGAGATGGGTGGAGTATATGTGATCTAAATGTCTTGCAAAGTTTGCATCATCCAAAGTAGTTGTGTGCAACAAGATGCATCAACGACATATTATGCTTCAGCTGTAGATAAAGTAATCGAACTTTGTTTCTTGCTAAACCAAGATACTAACCGGGAACCCATATAGAATGCACCACCACTAGTGCTCTTTCAATCATCAACACTTCTTGCCCAATAAACATCCGTATATGCATGAAGAGTAAGGTCTATATCTTTAGGATACCATAGTCCAAAGTCCTGAGTTCCTTGAAGATCTTTGAAAATTCTTTTGACTACCTGGAGATGTGATTCCTTTGGATTTTCTTGGAACCTTCCAACAATTCCTACTGCATGCATGATGTTAGGTGTGGTACCTGTTAGATAAAGCAGACTTCCAATCATAGATCTGTAAGTTGGTTGGTTTACTACTGGTGATTCATCATTAGGGCTGAGATTATGTCGTGTTACCATTGGAGTACATACTGGTTTATAATCTTCCATTCCATACTTTTTCAAGATCTACTTGAGATATTTGGTTTGTGAGATAAAGATACCATCTTTTGTTTGTTGAACTTGTAGACCAAGAAAATAAGTAAGTTCACCAAGTAATGACATTTCAAATTCTTGTTGCATTACTGAAGCAAAATTTTGACTCATGGATTCTTCATTGCTACCAAAAATGATATCATCAACATAAATAACAATAATTAGCAATTTATCATTTTCAATCTTTCTGTATAAATTGCTATCTGCAGAACTTTTTGTAAAGACTTATTGTTGTAGATATTTGTCAAGGTGGTAATACCAAGCCCTTAGAGCATGTTTCAGACCATAGAGAGCCTTTTTTAGTATGTATACAAGTTTTTCATCATTTCCAAGAATGAATCCTTCTTGTTGTTCAATACAAACTTCTTCTTCTAAATATCCATTAATAAAGGTTTCTTTTACATCCATTTGATATACTTTGAATTTTCCAAAACTAGAAAGAGCAAGAAACATCCTTATGGCTTCAAGTTTGGCAACAGGTGCAAAAGTTTCTTCAAAATATATACTTCTTGTTGGGAATACCCTTTGCAAACAATTCTTGCCTTGTTTCTAATAACTTCTCCATTTTCATTCAGTTTATTCTTAAATATCCATTTTGTTCCTATAATATTTTTATCATGAGTTCTAGGAATTAACTCCTAAGTATCATTCTTTTCAATTTGATCTAATTCTTCATCCATGGCCTTGACCCAACATTCATATTTGTAGGCTTCATTTACATTCTGAGGTTCTGTGGAGGATAGTAATGCTAGATAACTTGAGGTTCTTGTAAGAGTTCTTCTTATCTGTACTCCAGACCCTTTTTCTCCTAGAATTTGAGATTCTGGATGATTATTCTGAACATACCTAGATGGAGTCTTTTCCCTATCTGATGTATCTTCTTCTAGTGCTTCATTCGTTTCTTCTTCAATATCATTTTGATTTGATGCGGGAAAGCAATCCCCATCTTCCTTATTGTCATATTCCTCTCGTGATTTCATCCGTTCTAGATTTCTGCCTGCTTCATCAACTACAACATCAATGCTTTCAACAATTTTCCGAAAACTTTTATTATAACATTTGTATCCTTTACTTTTGGAAGAATAACCAAGAAGAATACCTTCATCTGCTCTGGGTTCAAACTTACCAATTTTTTCATCAGTCCTTTTGATAAAATATTTGCTTCCAAAAACTTTAAAGTATTTTACAGTAGGAGGCTTACCATACCAAAATTCATGTGGAGTTTGAGTGCTATTTACCCGAACATTTGCTTTGTTGAGAATAGTCATGGAAACAAATGCAGCGTCACCCCAGAAGGTTGCAGGAGTTCCAGATTCATCTAGCATAGTTTGAGCCATTCATTGAACTGTTATGTTCATCCTTTCTACGACACCATTTTGCTGAGGAGTTATTGCAATGGAGAATTTCATTTTTATTCCATGTTGCTCACAAAAGTCAAAGAATTCATTTGATATGAATTCTCCCCCTCATCATATCCGAGACATTTAATTTTTTGATCTGATTCATTTTCAACCAAAGCTTTAAAGGCTTTAAACTTTTCAAATGCTTCATCTTTATGCTTTAGAAGACCTATCCAACACATTATGGAAAAATCATCAATAAACATAATAAAGTATTCTTCGCCACAAGGTGACTTTTTCCCTGTTGGTGCACATAAATCAGTATGGATAAGTTCAGGAGGCTTACTTGCTGACCCTTCCTTTTCAATGAAGTGAATGCTTGTTTGCTTACCGATTTGACATGGTTTGCATATGGTATTTTCAGGGACGTTGTTATCTAGAAGATCACGAACTGCCTTGAGCCCGCATGCTTTTCTTATTTGAGAAAATCTTAGATGTCCCAATATTCTATGCCACAACCAGTTTTCATTTGTTTTGCTTAGATAGCATTATTGTTGTCCTCCTTTGATTATGTATAATTTGTTTGGAGTTCTTGTACCTTTGATCACAGTCTTTCCTGTATCAAGTTCACGAACAACACATCCATTTGATCGAAACAACACTTCATTTTCTTGATCACACATTTGACTAACACTCAACAGATTATGCTTTAAACCATATACATACATAACATTTCTAACTCTAGCCTTTTCTTTCAAGAAAATAGAACCTTTACCTCTAATGACCGTTGGAGTGTCATTTCTAAATGAGACATTCTTTTCTTTTTCTAAAGAATTATATGAGTGAAGTTTCTCTTTATCACCTGTCATGTGTTTGGAGCATCCACTGTCGATGTACCACTGTTTTTCTTGTCCTTTTGCATACAAGGCTATGTTACATCTTTCTTATTGAAATTCCTTCCTTCTCCATATCTTGGGATTTAATGGCATTTTCTCCTTTTGAATTGTTCACCGAACTTTTCTCATGAATTCAAATTCTTCATGACAAAAGTTGTGACAAATCGAGCATTCTATTTCATTTCTAAGAGGAGAAAATTTATTATAGTAACGTTTCTTTATTCCTGTTACACTCCTTTGATTTCGTGCTTCTCTAGTCATGATGGTTTTGTAAGCAACACATTGAGAAACCTTGTTCCTAATGTTATGACATGAAAAACATTGCCCATTAAAGAAGTTTCTACGACCATCGAATCTTTTGACCTTGTTTACCTGTTGGTTGTGGATTCTATTGATATTCATCCTTGGAGTAAATTGAGTATGATTTACCTGATAATGGGTTTTAGGCCTTTGTTGATGATTTACATATTGTTCACTAGTCTTTGTTGCATCACGATAACTTATGGTGGAGGTTGACGGCTTTCTGTGATTGAGATGATTCTTCAGTATATCCAAGACCTATCTTTATCAGAGGAGAACGCTAAACTTTGATAATTTCATTTAAAGCTTCTGATCCTTTAGCAAATCTAAGATTGGGAGATTTTGTGTTCTCAAGATCTATTCTTAAACCCACAATTTCACATTCTATATTTTCATTGTGTTTTTCTCTTTCAACAAGTTGGTGTGTCAAAATATCTATGGTCATATTCTTTTATTCTAAACAGATCTTGAGTTTAGTGATTTCTTCATGAAAGTATTCCTCTTCTAATTAATCCAAAAAATCATCATTGTCATAGGCCATGAGGAGTCTATAGTCTTGTTCAGTTTCATCTTCATCACTATTAGATAAACCATCACTCTCTTCACGCGTATAGTAACTTCTATTCACAACCTGTTTCCTATTGCCTTTTGCATATTCCTTCCCTTTTTTATATTTATCTTTATGAGGATATTTGGCAGCATAATGACCGACTCTACCACAAGAAAACCATTTAAAAGGTAGCTTACCTATGAACCTTCTAGAACCCCGTTGAAGCTTCTTGACAAAATTTACCTCATCTTCTTCTTCAGAAATGTGTCCTGATTCATTGTTCTCTTCCTTTTCTTTTCCATTTGATGATGCTTTAAATAAAAATTCTCTCATATCTGATGGACCTCCTTTTCTCATTTCAAAGGCAGTTAGGATTCCATGAAGTTAAGTCATACTGATAGTTTGAAGATCTTGTTTTTCTTTTATGGAAGACACTTTTGACTCAAATTTAGAAGACAAAGATCTCAAAATTTTCTCAACTAAAGTAAGTTCCTTTATTTCCTCACCGAGATTCCTCATAGAATTAACAATCTCATATATACGTAAAAAGTGATTGGCTACACTCTCATCTTTATGCATCTTAAGAGTTTCATACTGAATTCTGAGAGTTTGAAGCTTTGGCATTAGTTTTGTATAACTTCTTACCTACAGAGTCTGTAGGAATTGCTGTTGGAAATTGATATCCTCCTTCCACAATTTCCCAAACATCAGTTCCAAACAATTGTGGATAGGCTCTGGTTCTTATTTTCTAATATACTAAGTTCCTCCCATTGAAGATTGGTGGTCTGATGGATCACATGCCTTCATGATTATTCATCTTGAAAGATCTTCCTTACAGCGATCAAGCTTCTTCTGAAAGACCTGATCTGATACTAATTGTTGGAAATAATATTGAGAGGGGGGTGAATTAGTATTATCAAATCAATAATTTTATTTCCCAAACATATTTATACACGCTATTTTAGTGAAGTGAACTAGCATGTACACACAACTTTGATTAGAGAAAATAGCGTATATCTAGAGAACTTGTGATTTAGACAATTTATCATGTGTTGATCTTAAACCAGAACATCAGTAACTTATTAGACAGTGCAGTAAAAGTAGAATAAAACATCACACATAAGCAACACACATGAACACCAAGATTTAAGGTGGAAACCTAATGTGGGTGAAAGCCACCTACTACTGTCATCTCTCTCTTATTTAAATAATAAGAAAATATGTTTACAATCTTGTATTGGTGTAGACTCATACCAGTAAGTAGGCACCCACCTGCAGAAGGGTACAACCTTATCTCGTTTTCTAGCTTCTACTGGAAACGGAGCTGCAACCCCCTAGCTCTTGTACAATCCAAATTGTTTACTACTACGTAGGTGCCAACCTACAAAAGGCCACGACCTTCTTTCTTCATCTAGGGACCATGTTTCATGAATTTTCAGACTCGATACTTGTGGATCACAACACCACAATATGAAGGCCATGTTTCATCCAATTTTCATGCTCGATCCATCAAAAACTTTTAAACTTAAACTGCATCAACCAACATTCAGTTAATCTGAACAATCAGATCACTAACACTAGAACATTGTGCTGAACCTAGAAACCCGTATCATCATTAAGAACCAGTTGTAACCACAAAAACCATGCGTTAGAGTGTATATGCTACTTGGCTGAACCTAAACTGTCTGTATACACTACTTTCGTTAATCAAACCTACGTATACCTTCAAAACTACTACAAACATAAACTTTTGAATCAAGTCTCTACCAACCAGCGATATACTGAATATCTACTGCCAACATACAGAGCTTTACACAAGCAGTGACAAAGATCACTTCTTCTCACTTATACAATCAATCAATAAAATACCAACCACCTTATGCATTCAGTTTTACATTCAGATCTAAGAAGACTTCATTGACAGACAATAGTAAAACAACATAATTTGATCAAATAGATTAGTAAGATCTGAAAAGGAAGCTTTTCTTTTGTACACGCTATTTTGAAGAGCATAACTTGCATGTGCACGCGCCTTCAAAGAGACGAACCAGTGTACATATCTGCAAATATCAACTCATAACTTTGCTGCACTTTTGAACTTCAGACAGACCTAGATCACGACATTTAAAGAATAAAATAGGTGTACACAGTCAAATCTAGCCCAATCAAATCATCCAATCATAAGTCACTTCAAGTCTCATGATCCTGATCCAACATTGAATTCAAGGTACACAAAGTATTTTAGATCAAATCACCCTAAAACATAAAATATACTTCAGATAGAAGTATTCCTTAGAAACCCATACACTTGCACTGTTGGCCTGATGATCTTCTCCTCCTTATATAGCTTTAGGTCCTTTGTCAATACCTTGGACCAAAACCACTTAGGACCAATACCTTGGACCAAATACCTAGGGTTAATACCATGAACCAAATACCTTAGACCAAATACCTAGGGTCAATACCATGGACCAAATACCTTCGATCAAAACCTAGGTTTTCCAATCATGTACATGCTTTTCTTTCTGTGGGAGTGTGTGTATATGTATACACTCTTTTTGTTATGTGGAACAACATGCATATGCTATTTTGACTAAGTGGACTAGTGTGTATTAGTTTTTTCCTTTACCTTCTTTACTCTGATCAGTAGAACTTAGTTCCCTCTTCCTATTCTTCTGTACCATTTCCCTTTAACCTTTGAATATACCTGTTAACACATATTTCATTAAATTTGGAAGTTTTCAATGGATCTAGAATTTAAAACTTTAACTAGATTAAGTTTTTTCAAAATCAGGAATTAGAAAGTCACTTAGTTCACTAATTTTAATGTAGATATTCACCATTTTTTGTGTAAAAATTATCATATAAGATTTATAAATTTTTTTATATAAACTTGCTAAAGCA
>APFE030673684.1:0-46356 GCA_000404065.3 Pinus taeda | reverse complement strand
CATTTCAAAAAATCCAGTCATGCATTCGAAGACAAAGCATATACCGATCAAATATCATTTTCTTCAGGAACAAGTTCTTGAACAAAAGGTCAAGTTGGAGTATGTTCCTTCTAAGAAACAAGTTGCTAATATTCTCACCAAACCATTGCCTAGGGAGGCCTTTGAATACCTCAGGCAAAAACTGGGGGTTGTTGATGCATCATCTTGTTGAATCTCTTTTGATGGTTGTCCGCACAGGTTCAGGGGGAGCACATAATGCATTGTTGGCATTATGGAAGAGATCATGGATGCTGGTCTGAATGTTGTTGCAATATGTCTCTATTTCTTTCATGGTGGATTATGGTTCTTTACAGATCTAGGGGAGCATATTCTTAGGGCGAGCATAAGCCTTTGCCCTTGATGTCAAAGGGGGAGAATGAAGCTGAAGATTTTGAGGTTGGCATCAAGTCCAAAGGGGGAGATTGTTGACATTATGGTTCTAGTATAATTATATGTTTCAGATGTTGTACTTGATGGCAACACCCATGGCATGGCTCTCATTTTGATGAAAATAAAGAAGTATGTAGAAGAACAGTTCAGGAGGTGCGTACCCGCAGATATACCGTGCAGGGACCGCGTCCAAATACGCGGGTTACCCATTCATGGGGTTTGTACCCCAGTGCACACACTTCAAGACAGTAAAGCGCCCACTCGTGGGGTTTCTCATGGTATTTAGTCGACGGTTTTGTGTTATTATGGTGTCGGCCCGTGGTATTAGTCCATGATTTAAGGAAGATCATGCCTATATAAAGCTAAGGAGATCATTTGGCTTGAGCATCCTTTTTTGGGCGTTGCATATCTTAATATCTGATATTGGGTTCTCAGTTTAAAAGCTTGATCTTTAGAAGAGAAGTTGGAAGCGAATCTGAGAAGGGTGATCTCTCGAGCGCAAGATCAGATCTGAGTATCTGACTGTATTTTGGCCCTAATTAGAGGTGCGTAAGTGATCAACAGTGACAGTGCGTGGGTACGTAGAGGAATGAAAGGGTCAGTGCATGGATACGCAGAAGAGACGAAGGGGCAGCGCGTGGGTACGCAGAGGCAACAAAGGTGAATTGCGTGGGTACGCAGCGCGATAGTGTTTCAGGTGCGTGCTTACTGTTTGAGTACGCGGCACGACAATCTTTCTGGGTGCGTACCTACTGTGATAGTACGCGGCACGATAGTCCTTCTGGGTGTGTGCTTTCTGTGCAGTATGCAGCGCGATAGTACATTTTGGTGCATACTGTACGCAGATCAGGGAAAGGAGCAGTGCGTGGCCACGCAGTACAGCTGAAGTAACTCTGCGGGTATACGCAGAGAAGCAGAGGGTGAAATGCGTAGCGACACAGGCCCGTAAGAAGAAAACTGCGTATCTATGTTAAGATCTTCTGTTGGTTGAATTTTTCTTGTTGATAAGGTGTTCTGGTTTCAGTTCTGTTACTGTTGATCTGGTTATTGCAGCTGACTATATAATTTACATGTACTTGATGATCATTTGATGTATATGGATCCAGTTTGAAAATTTATGAAAAGTGGTCCTTGAAAAGAAGTAGGGGGCTGTAGCTCCCTTCCAGGAGAGACTGGAAAACGAGAGAGAGTTGTAGCTCTTTGCAGGTTGCAGCCTGCGTACTGGTAAAGGACTGCACCAGTACAAGACCATTGTAAAAGGAGTTTCTAATTGGAAAGAAGATAGAGACATATTGCAGCAGGTGGTTTTCACCCACATTGGGTTTCCACCTTATATCTGGTGTTCTTTGATGTGACTGATTTTCTTGTTCATGCTCATTATTTATGGTATTGGTATGCAAAAATAAGTCAAAGTATAAATAAGAAAGATTTGGTAAAAGAATTAGATAATACTGATTCACCCCCCCTCTCAGTATTATTGTCAACAATCTATGCTTAAGACATTCCTGGAAATATGCATAAAGCTACTGTGCGACAGTAAGGCTGTAAAAGGATTGCAGGAACTCATTAACAAATGCGTTGGACCGGGCCAGGAGAACCGCGCATAGCCTGGAAGACAAGAAAACACAAGACTTGGACAGGGAGAGAAATGAGGCTAACCGCATAGATTGGATAATATGAGATGGACCAAGTAATTTTGGATTTAGGATCGGATGGGAACGTTCTACCAAAGCAGACATGGGAGTGCATGGGGAGGCATACGCTGCAATGGTCTCCTATCGAGCTGTGAATAGAGAACCAACAAAAGATAATACCTATGGGGAGATTAGAGGGAATCACCATGGATATGGAGGGAGTGATCACACTAGCATACTTTGAAGTGATAGAGATTGTTGATAATAGCAATCCCTACCCCACGCTCTTAGGAATTGATTGGGCCAATGACATGAATGGGGTGATTAATCTGAAGAAGTGCAAGATTATCCTTTAGAAGAAGTCTCTGTGCCTAGTTATACCCTTAGACCCTACTGAGGGATCACGCTACACCAAGCTGGTGAGCGACTATGAAAGCGACGACGATTTGGACTGCATCTACAAGATAACTACGTGAGAGAAAGACTAGTTAAATCCCACCATGGATGGATGCGCGAAATCTCTTGTACATCGGATTCTGATGAGGAGATAGAGCGATGGAAAAATTAATTACATGAGGTAACCATGTTGAACTATAATATGATGACAAGATCATTGTGCTACATATTGACAGAAGTGATGGATCTACCTACTTATGATGGGTTAAGTGAGGCAGATACTTTCCTAGATAAGTTTTAAAGGGATGTGTCAGAAAAGCAATGTTTCCAGGCCTTGAATTGGGTACCACGTGATACACCCAGGAGGTGGTGGGGTGCACACATAGGGAGCTTTGAAGACTAGCACGAATGTAGAAGAATGATGCACACATGGTTTGGGAAGCCTAAGATGTGACTAGCAAACAAGTATGATGGATAGGATGATCCGTGTGCACACCTAGAAAAGTGGACGAAGGTCTATGGAGAAAAGCCACAACCTGAGTGGGTGCACCTGTTCTGTCATACCCTAGATGTTATACCCATGAATTGGTATATAGAGACGGAGATCTGCCATGGGACAAGTGAATGGGATATCCTACATGAAGGTTCCATGATGACCTTCAGTTTTTAGGATAGATGGTGGAACAGCTTTGATGAAGCACTACAAGAGGTAAAGGCAGCTACCTTTAGGATACCACAGAAGACAATAGAATCCATTCAGCCTGAATGGGCTACTCAGCTGAGCTGCACGCTAGAATGTTATAATGTAAGTGCTAAAGAAGAAGATGAAGATCCATGGAAAATTAACATTCCAAAAACAGAAGGCCATCGCGAGTTTCAAGGACCACAGATTGAGAACCCTGACATCACCGCGGCGGTAAAAACGAAGTGGGTGAACATTGGTATGGAGGCCGAACCTAAGTTTGCAACACTCGGCGACTACTGGGATGACGTGACAGTGGATAAGGTCACTAAGTTACTCCACCAATACCAAGACTTATTCTCGACCAAGTTTACGGATTTAAAGGGAATCATCAGAGATTTAGGAATGATGAGGATCATGTCAAAACTCAACATGAAGCTAGTTAAGAAGAGGCCTTACAGCTTAAATCTGAAATACAAGGAGAAGGTCCTTGTAGAAATAAACAAAATGCTCACAGCATGAATCATTGAGCCAGTGGAAGAATCTGATTAGGTAAGGTCAATGGTGGTGCAGGAAAAGCAGAAGAAGGACGAGATAAGAATATGCGTGGATATCAGAAAATTGAATGATGCTTGTGTGCACGATCCATTCCCAACTCCATTTAAAGATTAGGTGTTGGACAATTTTAGTGGGTAGGAAGCATATTCTTTCACTGACGGGTTCTCAAGGTACCACCAGATCAAAATCGCGCCAGAAGATAGGAGCAAGACAAACTTCGTGACTGGGTGGGGCTACTTTCAATACACTATCATGCCATTTGGGTTGAAGAACACGTCGGCCATCATTTCGCATGTGGTTGTCGCAGCATTTAAGGAATACATTCACAAGTTCTTGGAAGTTTATTTTGATGATTGGACTGCATTTGGGTTGGTTAAGAACCATGTAGAGAGCTTACGCTTGATGCTGGATACCTACCAAAGATACAAAATCACACTTAACCTCAAGAAGTGTACATTCCTCCTTCCTTTCGGGAACCTGTTGGGACACATGGTTTGCAGACAGGGACTGATGGTAGAAACTGCGAAGATTGTGGTGATTCTAAATTTGGAAGCGCCATGAAGTGTGAAAAATCTATGCGCTACCCTGGTACATATGCGGTACTACAAGAAGTTCATCAAAATCTATGCCCAAATCACTGTGCTGCTGGAAAAGCTATTGAAAAAATATGTCACGTTTTGCTGGAACGATGACTGTAAGAAAATCCTGGATATATTGAAAGAAAAGATGGCCACTACGTTGATCCTGCTCTTCCCGAACTAGGACAAGGAGTTTCATGTCCACGTTGACACATCGTGTATAGCGCTAGGAGCGGTACTAACATAGGATGGTGATGAGAGCTTGGACCACCCTATCGCGTTCGTGAGTCACAAATTGTCTAAAGAAAAAAATAAATATTCCACCACTGAACTTGAGGGACTTGCTATGGTATATGCACTCCAGAAATATCGACACTACTTGCTAGGGGGACTCTTCAAAATGTATACATATCATTTCACGCAGAAATACTTGGTCAATAAGCCTGTGTTGGGGGGACACATATGCATATGGCTTTTATTGTTCCAAGAATATGATTTTGAAGTTGTTGTGAAACCTTGACGACTAAACGCAAGACCAGATCACATGTCATGCATTGAGATAGGAGAGGAACCTACTAGTCTGGAGGAAGGATTACCTGGCGCACATCTCCTTGTTGTGCATGTAGTGGATGGACATTTTGAAGATATAATCCACTTTATTATGACTAGAACTGCGCTGAAAGAGTACTCTGTCTAGCAGAAGAAGGAACTAGTGGTGCACGCAGCAGATTTCTCTATCATTGCGGGGAACCTATATAAGATGGGCAATGATGAGATACTACGAAGGTATGTAAGCGAATTTGAAAGAAGCCATATCCTTGCGGACGTGCATGGGGGCACTGTGGGAGGACATTATACGGGGAGAGCGACCGCGCAAAAGATTCTCTGCACAGGGTTGTGGTGGTCGACCCTTCATCAAGATTCAAAAGCACATTGCAAGGCCTGTGATGTATTTCAAAGAACAGGTAAACCATCACGGAGGTACAAGATGCCTTTGAATCCACAAATGACACTACAGCCCCTTGAAAAGTGGGTGATCGACTTTGTAGGACCTATCAAACCTCAAGGAAAAATGGGTGCGAGATATATTATCACTGAGACAGAGTACCTGACTCGTTGGGTAGAAGCACAGCCGGTAAAAGATTTCACAGCCGCCATGGCCGTGCAGTTTCTATTTGAACACGTATTGACACAGTTTGGATGTCCAAAGATCTTGATGAGTGACTACGGTACACATTTTCTGAACGAGACAATTAGCGCGCTGACAAAAGAGTTTCAGGTGTATCATCAAAAAAGCACACTGTATCACCCACAAGCCAATGGGAAGTAGAAGCATTTAACAAAGTACTAGAGACTCACTGACCAAAGTATGCAATGCGCAGCAAAGTGATTGGGACCTATGTGTACCTACATTATTATGCACTTATAAGATGACATGCAAGAAACTAATGGGGTAGACACCTTTCTAGTTGGTCTATGGAGTGGAAGCCATAGTGCTGATGGAATATATCGTGCCTAGTCTGCACATAGCAGTGCTCACAGGTATGATGGACTACAGAGCCCTGGAGGAGAGGTTCGCGTAGTTGGAGGAACTCGAGGAAGAATGATTTTTGGCTAGCTTTCACCAACAAGTACAAAACCAGCGCAAAAAGGCCTCGCACAATCGACATATTAAGTTACGCACCTTCAAGGTGAATGATTTGGTGTTATTATATGATAGTAAGTTTCATAAATTCCCAGGAAAATTTAGAATGCATTGGCTAGGACTGTATGTTATTAAAGAGGTCACAAATGGAGGCGCGGTGCAACTGGTAAAGTTAAATGGAGAACTCTTTTCAGGAAAAGTAAATTCCAATCAGTTGAAGCCATACGCAGGTGGCTCGGCTATCTAACTAGTCAACTGAATCATGGTCTTAGTACTCCAGGTAGCTGAAAGGAGGTGTGGGACTATAACAAGGTACAGGAAAGTAATTCAGCTATAGCAGTCTCTGAACAACATGTGCAGGAGGTACAGCAAGCAAATGCTTAGTGCGCAGCCGATCTTCAAGCAGTTCGGGCAGAGTTGGGAGGTCTCCACGTGAAGATCTCCGCACCAACAGAGTGACTCGAGGGCAAGTCATGATGTTTGTGTTGGGGATTTGTTGGGCGCGAGATCCCCCAAGGGAAGTTTTGGGGCTTAAAGCCCAGATTTTGAGCAAATCCGATGTAAAGACTCCACGTTTTGTGGGCATGGACGCAAAGATTGTAAATGATTCATAGGGTTGTCCACCCTCATTTTTGTAATGTAATTTCGCCTTTATAAATCTACCCATGGTCTGCAGACCATGGGATTGTATAAATAGGGTGAGTCTTTAAGTTGGAAATCACCAAATGATAGTCATGAATAAAGGATGAATAATTGAGTCTTATCTAAGTGTAGATTCAAGTCTTTGGGTTGTAGAGTAGGAGAAGGCTCTGCAGTTAAGTGTGCAAAGGCCTACTAGTCCACAGCTGAGTGCGCGGACCCCTGCAGCTGAGTGCGCAGGGCGAGTCGAGTCTCTAACCTTTGGAGAAGTAATAAGGAGAAGTTTTACATCATTTCTGTGTATCTTTTTCTTGTTTTGTGCATTGAGTGTATCGGATATAAATTGTATTTCTATTTTTTATATGATGTATGAACTTATATGAATGTGTTGATAAAGTGAATATAAGATAAAATATATGTTTACATTAACTAACAGTTATAAGAAGATAAGTAATATTTGCAGTGTAACTTGGGGAATTAGCGTACATCGTTGCCTTAGCAACGTGAAAGCATCCCAGCCCCTGGTTAGGGTTGCGCGAAGGCGATTATAATAGATCGTGAAGGCCTTCTAGGTTAGGATAGTGCACGAAGTGACTTGTGTGGAGGTATTCATAGTTGGACTAAAGTGACCCCTCAAACATCTCAAGGGTGCAGAAACTTGGTTCTAGCATCCCCCCATACTGCTTCGAGTGAGACCTCAATCCGCACTCCATAGGCTGTTGCCGAAAGGGCCAGTAATGTAGGGATTTATTTGGCTAATTAACTCTGAACCTGGGTCAGGCCTCCTCAAGCCAACAAGCCATCACTGATTCACTCTCTAAAAACTCTTCTTTGAGAAATCCTATGAGATTTCTGTAACTCTGCTATATAGGAGTTATCATTCTTCAACTTATGTTCCCGTAGATTTTTCAACTGTTCTTTCAATTTCTTAATATCCTTTCCCTAAATGGACATCTCCTACATGGCTTTAACCAATTCGATGGCAGAATCTGTACTCGATGTTGGTGTTGTTGTTGATGTTGAAGCCTATGCTGCTCCTACAACTGCTATTGGTATTGTTGTAAGTGGGAATATAGCCCACTTTGAGGATTGATCCTTCTCTTTGGGTAACTTTTCTAGTTCCACTTCCATTCCTCTGATCTGGACAAATCATTCAATTATTATCTTGAACATGTCTTCCTTTTGTTTTTCCATTTCTCCCATTGCCTTGGCCTGAGGATGCTTTGTAGATGGTAGCTTTAGGTGCTTCCTTAGAGCTACTATATCACCATTTTTCTTCTTTACAATCTCCTCCACTGCCTTTACATCACTGGGGTCATAGCCTCACTTTATAATTAAGTCCTCTAATGACTTAATCCTCGTATCTTTTGCCAAGGCTGAAATTCTCTCCAGCTTCAATTGTGACTATATGTTAATGATGGAGGCACGTAGTTTTGAAGTTATCATGGTAGCGTTAGTTAGAGTGGAGTATAACATCTCCCCAGTCTGTTCATGCATGTCCATCTAATCAATCAGATGTATCTGATTTGTATCAAAGGAGAAGATTGTCTTCTTGTAGTCTATTGGTGATCTAGGAAAAGGAACTTGTTCTTGCGGGAATTCCATCTATATCCTCCCTTGTTTGGTATCAAATTCTGGTAGAAGCCTATGTTGGGAAGTAGCAGATTACTTCTAGAACTAAGTATAACTATTAGTTTCCAAAATTTCATTCTTCTACTTGATTTCTTTGTACTTAGCAAAAATATT
Source organism: Pinus taeda (assembly GCA_000404065.3). Classification (NCBI taxonomy): domain Eukaryota; kingdom Viridiplantae; phylum Streptophyta; class Pinopsida; order Pinales; family Pinaceae; genus Pinus; species Pinus taeda. The sequence goes on along the minus strand of APFE030673684.1, from coordinate 38,049 downwards.
AGGCTCTGTTTGGCCTTGAGCCAAGTATGTTGTCTGAGATACATCTAGATGATCTTATGAAGCAAAGGAAGATGGAGAGCCTATAAAAATTTCCTCTTGTATTGTACCTGCAAAAAATTCTTCTGATGTTGTTGAAACATGTTTACATGTCATGACTATAGTAGTCTATCCTTCTTCATCCTGCATAAAAACTGTTGGTGGATTCTTTTTGGGCTTCTTTGTATAAATTAGGAACTGCTTGGTTTCAATTTTTGTCACATGAGGAGACTCTTCTTCTCTAGGCCTTTTATCACGTTTCTCCTGAGGTACTGGTGTCTGTGAGGTGGTTGTAGATAAAATATGCTCGTCAGCTTCCTAGAAGGTGTTCTCTTCCAATTGATATTTGTTCATAAACTTCTCAATTTCAGGCCTGGGAGTATGAGAATAAGGAGTGGTCTTCTGCTCCACTCTTAGACTGGAAAATATGTCGAAGGGGTCATAGGACCAAGTGAAACTTAACTAGAAGTTCATATTTTTGAGAAATGTATTTGCCTCAATTCTTGTTGCCCCACTATTGCATATGAATGGCCCCACTTGTGTTTTCATATTGAATTGGGCCTTCTTCTTGGCTGAGACAAAATGTAAATCATCCATATTAATCATTTACCTAATATAAACCAATGATAAAATTCTCATAGGAACATATTTTGGCAATTTGTATGGTGGCATCTCACAACCATACACTCTGATCTCGGTGTAGTTCTGGTACAAGTACCCGTCTCATGTTTTTGCTTGATCACTGAGGTGTAAAGTCCTTTGAATCTCATAACCTATCCTAGGTTCCACATTGTTGTTTAGAAGACATATCACTGTATAGATAAACTGATCAATGAAGTCACTAAAGGTGAAATCGCTTGAATTCTTTCTCACTCAAGAGGTCCACTATATAACCGACTGTGCATTACCTTAATCATCTAATTTCTGCAAGGTCATTGGAAACTTTTCTACCTGATGAAACAAAAACATATAAACTAACATTGATGAATGTTTAAACATTCCTTCTGTTGTGATATTGAGGAATTGGCCATGAATGTTATTTGCAAGGAAGTGACTAAAATTAAATATTACAAAAGGTTTCTCTTCTGTGGAAAAGATTGATAGAAAACCTAAAATAGGCTCATTTTCCCATTGATCTGAGTGGTATCCTAGTAGACAAGACACTAATGACACGATTTGTTTAGTTTTTTCAAGAAACATAGAGGATGGGTATGGGGGATGCTTCTTTGGGAGTTGAACATCTTCTGGTAGAAAAATCTCAAATATCCTAGCTCTCTGAGGGATGGTTAACTTTTGGCAGAGTTCCGTGAGGGAATCTACAGAAAAATGGCTCAAAGAGTCACCCTGGGGAATTTTCAGCATTCGGTTAATGGATTTTGGGGTTATGGTCAACGAAATGTCACCATTCTAGGCCACAATGGCACTCTGGCAAGGAATATGTCTAGATTGAAACCACATGATCTAGACACCACATGACAAAGTCTAGAAAATGATGAGTCTAGGGAAACATGAATTGTGGCAAGAGGGATTCCTAGAAGTTAATTTCATCACTCTGGTCCAAAAAGTTATGTTTGAGCCAATTGTGTAGTTTGAACAAGTCAAACTAACAATTGGTGTCTGTAAATTTGTAGTGTTGATCTGCCAAGGGTATATGGTCCAAGTCAATTACAAGACGGATCATTGGATTCTCGTTGGTTTTTTTTTACTTTCTCTTAGGTGCCATTGCTCAAAATATCAGGAACAGATTAGAAGTGAGGAATTTGGTCTTTTACCCAAGAAAATTCAAAAGTGTAATGTAGAAAATTGATCATTGTGACTAGTACTTGGCCAAAACTGGTTGACTGGGATCTGTATGGGTGACCGAGCAATTGAGAAAATGAGGTGGCAGTTTGGAAACCTGTACCTGTTTGTTTGAAAGGGATGAGGAGAAAAAAGGAGCGATAGTGATCGATTTGGAGCTTTTTATAGACAATTGGGAGTTTTCCATTATTTTTGGTCCATTATGGAACGGATCAATTGCCAGGTGGTATACGTTTGGGAGGTAACGGGCATAGTTTAATGGGTATATTATAATAGAATCAGAGCAGGGAGGCCACGTGGTGAGATAGGATGGAGAGGAAGTAGGGACGTGGTGGAGGGATGATGAAATAGGTGGAGATAATCGATTGCGAGAAGATGGGCGGATTTCAGGGGGTAGGTGGTAAGTAGTTTGGAGCAGGGGGTGTGACATGATGAGTGCTTGCCACATATCATGGGGCCCGGGAATAAGAATAATGACTTTTGGACCCCCCCCTGTTGATAAATATAGGATGGGCAAGGGGGTTCGAAGTTGATTCCCCGTCGTTGATCCAGGAGGGGTAAATCACAACCGCTAGATTGTGTGCGCCATATATCACAAGCCGAATTTTTTTTGTCACTTTCGACCTTTGTTATAAAAACCAAACATTATCACTTGTCTCTTATGACATATTAATTAATCATGTTTAAATTACATGATTAGACTAATTACATTAGGATTAATCTATACTAAACATAATTAATTTAATCCTAAGGGCGAGTTTTGATTAGCAAGCCCATATTATTTTCCTAAGGTTTCTTCTAACCCTATTCTAATGCATATTTAAGCAATTAACCAAGTTTAGACACTTTGGTTAATATTTATCTAATCCACCTATTGATTTCAACCAAGATTAGGCTTGTTGGTTGATTTATTATCTAATCTATGCAACCTTTTAACTTAGTTTAATCATGATTAAACAATATGATCAAACTATAGAATTTATTTCTATGTAGAATTTAAAAAATTTGCACGCTTTTATTTGAAAAACTTCAAAAGTAATTTTAATGCATTTTTTTATCTCTTTGGTGGCATTACAACTTGCTCACCTGCATACATTTTCATGGGATTTTTTCATTTTTTCTTTTTATTCTATTTTTATTTTCTCATATATATTTTCTATACCCTATTTTTGGGCATTTATACATATTATATATATATATATAGTATATATATATATCTATTATTATTATATATATATATATATTATATATATATATTAATATATTTATATTATATTATATATTTATTTATATATATATATAGATAATATATTTATATATTATATATTAATATATTTATAGTGAGAGAAGAGGAGAGAGAATTTAAATTTATCCTTAAATTTTGTAGAATACAATATTATTTTTTATTTCATTAACTGAAAGGAAATAGCCAATCATCAATTGAAACTATGAATCATAGGACCCTAACATGAGGTACAGTAAAACAGTGCAAAGGTGATCAAGGAGGAGCCTAATGATCAGAAAAGGGAGAAGGAAGTTCAGTGAAGGTCTAAACTTCAAGTCTTGGGTCTATTTTTTGGGTGTTGTAGTTATCACATGTGCGAAGAAAGTAGTAACCATCTGCTACAGTAAGGCCGAGTTTCAAAGGAAACTAGATTGAAGTCATAAGGAAGGTTGAGTTGCCAAAGAAGTATCCTCCACCTCAAGCGAAGGAAATCAAGGATTTTCATATACATTTGCAAGGGTTATGATTTAGGGTTGAAATGTTGTAGCCCTGAAACAGAGGAAAGGAAGTCGAGATATGAAAGGAAGTCAAAAGTAGAAGGAAGGAGCAGGTAGTTGACCATCGTTGATTCAAGAGGGCAAGATAGGAATCTCAGTGTCTTGGTATTGGAGAGGTCTGATAGGTCAAGGTTCTTGGTTTTCGTATTCATCAATTGGAATCTCTATAAGAAGAAGAATTTGTTTCGGTTTTCCTCTCAAAGAGTGAGAGGTTTCAGCCTTGGCTGATAGCCTATATTCTATGTCTCTTATCTCTTTATGGTTTATGCATTGGTATTTTTTTGTGAATAAGAACACTAATAACTTAATCTGGAGAAGTAAAAAGCACTCACAAGCAGTTACTAATAGAAGAGAAATGACATAATTACTATGCCCTAGACTTCTCAACATGGTATTAGAGCTATGGTATCTTATCAAGGGACACTCAAGGATCAAATCTCAAGAAAGGCATTAAAGTTAAGAATTATTAGGATCATCATCAAAGAAAAGAAGGCCAAAACCCTACATCTACTCAAGTTGAAAGGATCTACAAATCAAGTTGAAGTGTTTTGAAGCCTATTCATCCAAAGGAAATGTTGTAGCCGCTACAACACCACCCAAATTTTTTGGGCATATCCAAAATTTTGGGTACCCCACTACTCGCCCCAAGATACTAGGGTTTCGATAAGGCCTTCAACCGGTTACTCTTCCCATGACCTTGTATGTCTAACCCTTTTGATGCGCCCACCCACGCTTCATACATTGCATCCACACATCATGTTTTATCTCAGACATAGCCCTTAGGATCGCATTAGGGTTTCTAAGGTTAATGGATTCATTGATGCGTTAAGAGTCTCCCATGATTTTGAAACTCATCTTCACATGATATGCATCGTGATCATTAAATGCCCTATATGTGAACAAGCATGCATTCAAGTTGGCTTCCCTTACAATTGAAAATATTAGGGTTTGGGAGAAACCCTAGGTTGGTACAAGAATGATTCCATTCATTATTTAACCTAATTCATATACCTCTAGAGTTGCATTCCCATCAAAACTGCTTAGCATTATGGTAAGAATAATTGTATGTCATGTTCCCCATGAGTTCATGACTAGTTCCCCATCCCAACATGTGCATTAGGGTTTGGGAGAGTTGTATCTTTCCCTTGCATCCTTTTAGCACTAGGTTCATGTGATTTCAAACCCTAGATTCATGTTAACAAGTACATCGAGACACTTACTCTAGGCAACACCTAATATTAAAGTCACTTAAAATTAGTGCCTCCCGGAAATGCCTAAATTTGAAATTGATTTCCAGATTGAAGCATGATTTGCCCAACCCATGCAATTTGTAACACCTTGATTTGAAATGCTTGTGATTCATGTTCCTTTAGTGAATTATTTTCATTTTTATTCATTTTTGTTTTCCATGCTTTCCCATACAAAATATACATGAGTATATCATTTCGGTAACTAATGGGTTTTGTTTCATCTTCTTCTCAGGAGATCGAGGGAAGGTGGCTTGGACACATATCAAATGAGGCAATGCTTATGTTAAATTAATGCCCTAATGTGACATCACTTAGATGAAGGGATGAGGGATGTTTAATTTTTTTCACATGAACCTTATGAAAGCATGCAAAGTCAATGTGTACACCATTTAAAATGGACTAGGCATGCATAATGGACATTCAAATTAAGGGGAAACGGTATGCACTTTGGTGAAAGAAAGAAGAAAGTTCTATGCCATACACAATGAGAGTTACTACTAGGTATATCATAAAGGTGATGGAACATGGCCACAAGAGGGACAAAGCAAGTTCTTTATGAATGGCATGGGCAAGTGAAAGAACACATTGAACACAATCAAAAGATTAGATCTAACATGTATGTGATGGCTATAAAATAAAAGAAATAACTTTTAATAAGTGACCCTAATGCTGGCCATTCTAGACATGTTGGGACTTGCAAACATAAAGAAAAAATATTCAAGCAAATGTCCAAATTAACACATCGAATGTGAAGTTGTCATCTATGTGCCCAAGATGGAAGGAGCACACTAGGTTTTAGTGTTGGGTGACAGCCATTGCGCTCAAGGAAGCAATAAGGGCGCAGTCCAAATGGATAAATGTCGTACTAACATTCTCACCACACAGGAAGCTATGATTTGATTTGGAATGCAACACATCAATATGACCATTAATCTCACACTTCAAAGCATGCGCAGTAAGCCCATAAAAGTATTCCAATGGATTCTTGTGGGTTTTCGCATAAGCTAGACATATTAGGTTAAGGGAAAAGGAACTCAAAGTTCTTTTGTGATTCAAACAATGGATATCCATGATTCACGTTTGGGACACTGGAGGGAGATATATCACGCCAATTCGAAAAGGATTGTTCCACATATTCTACAATGTCAAATAGTAGGTTTATGAGAATGCTTCAGAGAAAATTCTTCTCTAAGTCCTAATCCATCAATGGTGCATGCCCATAAGAAAAATCAAATGGTCCTAGGTGTCAGTGGTAAATATTAGGATTTCAAAACAATTTGAGGACCTTTATGAGGCGATTATTGCTAGGATGAAAATTTTCCTACCAGGGACATGGTGTTGAAGTTAAAAAAATATCTCCTGGGCTCTTATGAGATTGCAGCCACCAGGCTAAGAGGCAAACACAAATTTAAGGTTGATTGTTCTGGCTATTGATATAGATGCAAATCAATTTAAAATCTTCTCAAACCCTAACAAGATCACCAAAAATAATGCAATGAGAATAGGAAAGCGTCGAATATCTTGTGAGGTGGCATAAAATAGACAATATTGGGTAGTTCTCCATTGATAGTGTCAAGTATCGAACCCTGGAGACCATATGTCGTAGAAGAGGTCGAGCATCAAAATTGTTAGAATGTACATAGCGCATTGGCTGAGTGTTGAGGTCGCAAGGGATTTTGTGCAATTTAGGGACTGTGTCAAATAGGACTGACATTATTTTTTAAGTGCAAGTCGCAGTGGCATCCTCTGGTGATCAATGTGACCCCTTAGTAAGTCGCACCTCCCCCAAATTGTAGGACCACACTTCATAGCTAGGAGCTTGCTAAAATTGGCAACTAGGGCCAAACTCCATGTGGGTCATATTATTTATGGTAGCTGATATTTTTATTGGATCCCTCTCATCAAGAGGTTTAGGATTGATCTAAAGATCATCCGATTCTGATAAGTATTTATGAAGTTATAAATTTATTTATGTTATAAAACAAATTGTCAAGTCAGCTAGCAACTTGAGTAGGCTTAGAAGCCCAACCGACATGTCTATTCAACCTCTACATTTTTAGTATAAATAGAAGAGGACTTGAATTCATTTGGTACACTAACTTCATGTGATCTCCTCCTCTCCACATCTTTGGGTTTTTGGTGAAGGAGAGACACATAGAGGATACCCTGGCCTATGTATGAATGATGCCCTAGATCTGAACGCAGAAGCCCTAGAAACTGTCATGGAGACTTTATACGCACAGCAATGAAAACATCTATATGATGCCCTAATCCATTAGCAATGGACTATACGCACACTTTGGACAGTCTATATGTTGTCACCTTATATGTAGTTATGGAAACTATATGTTGTCACCTTATATGCATACACAGTTATGTACGCACAGCACTCTATATGTTGTCAATCTATACGTTGTCATTATACGCAGCAATGGAGAATCTTCGCATAAGGGAGTCACATCCACAGTAAGGTATTGACTGCACCATGGTGCAGTCATGGCACTCTTAGCATCATGTAACGTTCGCTGATCTGGCAACGTGGGATCTAGCAGCATAGATCAGGCAGCGTGTATTGAATGATCTCGGCATAAGGACGCAGTCACCATGAATGAATACCCTCGACCTCCACACATCTACGATATACCTATAGCTGATCTATTATAAAGTAGTTATACTACAGTGTGGGATTCGTGTTAATGCCACGTAGCTGTAGGTGACAGTGTGATCCAAGGTTGTATATGGAAAGAAGCAGTCTTGATGCCAGATCTCGGTGGTTCTTCTGTAGCTGTTTAAGTATATTGAATAGTAGTATGAAGATAATCCAATAACGTATCTATTTCAAACAATGATCTAAATTACAAGAAATGACAAGGGTAAGGATCTCGGTTGGATGAAAATCTCAGATGAAGGGACTGGGTTATCTCACACAGCAGTCCTGAAATATAGATCTCAGTGAAATCCGTATGGCAGTACAAACATCTTGTACAGCAGTGACGTGGAGTATTAAATGATGTTCTAATATGCAGTCACAATGATCATAAGCAGTAATGTTTATGATGTGTACAGTCTCAAAATAATGAGAATGATAAGGATGAACAGTCTCAGATCATGATGATGAATGATGCAGCATGATGGGCATGGTCAGCATGATGATGGGAGAAGATGGGGGCAGCTCAATGACTAGGTGCAACACAATGACGGGTACAACATGAGTACAAGCTACAAAACTATGTTAGTTGAAGCCGTCACCTTGGAGAATCAGTTGAAGTAGAATGTCTTCAACTGATCTCAAGTATTATCATTATAGGAGATGATCTATGCTCAGATCTTGATAAGTCAAAGCATTGACTTCTATTGTAAATGCACTATCTCCCTCACTTTCTCTGCTAAACTTTGAAGAACATAAAAGAAGAATTGATCAAGGGTTTCCCCACATTGGGGTTTTTCCCTGGCTAGTGCCACATCTTGTGTCCTCTTGTCTTGGCTTGTCTTTTGCGATTTGTATTTATGTTCTATCTGCAATTTACTTTAATTATGATGTGATTTCTAACTGTGAAAATTTAAATAAATTACTCTAGCATAGAACATACCTAAATTTAACATGGTATCAGAGCTGAGGTGAAGACAATGACCAAGCAAGAGTGAAAGAGCAATCACCAAAGATAGTTGGGACAGGACAAAAGGATCAATGGGTTCCTCATCCCTCTTCAAATTCACCGAGGGAGAAGTCGAAGCAAAGAATATTATCATAATGGTGCAGCGTAAGTTTTTGTTGACCTACCTTAAGATCACTTCATTGGAAGACCGGATCTCAGGGTGGAAGTAAAGACAAATAACTAGTTCGACCATTATGCAAAGGAGTATCTGAATGGCTGGGACACATCACTTGATGTTGATAACAATCGTTCCAGGGACGTCTTCAATGATCAAAGAAATGACAAGTAATGGCTGACTCTTCCTAGAAAGCAAGGAACCCTAGGTATGAAGAATCAAATGTTGTTTCTGATATGATAAAGAAGTGTTATTTTGGATTGGCCCTCTCCTTTAGATTGAGAATCTGGCTTATTGAATGTATTGCTTCAAGGTACTTCATCAGATAGAAGGGTGCACTCTCTAATTTGGTAGAGACGGAAACAACCATGGGATTATACTTGGAGCCGATGCCACCTTTCCTGAGAAAGGATGTTGGGAATGTTATCCCTTAATTGAATGAGGTTAACTCGATTCATTTACAAAAATCTCTTTTATACAGTAAAACAATAAAAGTCAGTAGGATCAAAAAGAGACAAATAAACATAAGAGGCACAAAATTTATCCTGGGAAAACCCTAACCAGGGAAAAACCCAACAAGATTTTCTTAGAGAAATTTCTCAAATTAAACAAGGAATACAATCTAAATTTTCTAGTCAAATCAAGTCAATCTGACCAGTAACCAAGCCCAGGCAAAACCTGGTCAACTACCCTTATCGCAAGAACAACCTGGTGTCCGTTTCAGTAATGGAAGTCAAAGGTTTCAGGGTGGCACTCATCGATGGAAAGGTACGTGTTTGAAAATAGAATTTTCAAAGATGTTTTTGAGTTCAAAATTGTATCAAGTTGCAAGAAGTCCACTGGAGACCATGTCCATTGACACATAGCACCAGAGGCATATGAGTCAGATGGTGGTGGGGATGCTTGAATTTAGAAAGAGCATGAAAGTACATGTCTGAAATGTATCAAAGGAAAATGTTTCAAGGGAACCATTCCCCTCATGTAGTAGGTCCACAAGTTTGGAACAACCTGAGGGGTTTGATATTGATGATCAGGAATCTCACGTATGCATGTGGAAGAAATCCCTCTATGGCTTGAAGTAATACACCCTGGGCGTAGTATGAGAGGATTGATAGTTGTCGGATGAAGCTGAGATTCACTAGGAGTGAAACCAATCCAAACCATTACCTGAAGGTTGTGGATGATAGACCTCGCATACCAGAACCTATGTCTAACAAGTGCATCCCTCTCATTTGTAGAAGACAAAGGGAGTTGGATTCCGAATGTGGAAAGATAAACTACAATTCTATGACTACCTCAAGGATCTTAACTTTCAAAAATTATTTGTTAGTGATGTCGGACCAGATTTTGGAAATGCCTCTGAGTTTCATAAACTCATTCACATTGATGTTCTTGGTGAACCTCCATCCGGACATATGTTTTGCAGTTAGCATGGCGAGCTCATATTTGGTTGAGCTTCACTGGATTGGTGCCTAGAATATTTTGAGATATCTTCAGGGCATAATCTCTCATCGATTGAGATACACTGCCTGTAATATGAAACCACATGATTATTCGAATCTTGAGTGGGCAGGCAGTGTGGAGGATCATTAGAGCACTTCTCAGTGTTGGTTCTCCTTGGGATCTGCTTCGGTATCCTAGATGAGTAGGAATCAAAAGTCGGTGGCTTTGAGCATCACTGAGGCAGAGTATATTCCTACTAGCATGGCCACCTGTGAGGCAGTCTAGTTATGAAATCTCTTTAGTGAGTTGTTGGATTTACATTGGATACCACTGTGATCCTGTGTGATAACCAGAGTGGGATTCATTTATCAGAGAATCCTATATTTCATGCTCGCTCGAAGCATATTGATATCAAGTACCACTATATTCGGGATATGGTGCCGTAAGGAGCTATAAGGCTCCAACATATCTGTACAAATGAACAGGTCGCCGACATTTTGACAATGCCCTTAGGAAAGGTCAAACTCCTGACTTTCCGAGAACGACTTGGTGTCGTATAGAGACCCTCTAATGAGGGTCAAGTATGATGTACTAAGCTCTGGGAGCTCCAAGGGGGCATGAGGAAATTCTTGAAGCAACATATGACCACAGGGTGACTCACCATCCCCTGGTGGTGTACATGTATAGGGTAAAAGAATCAAAACTTTCCCTGTGACTCCCCGTGGCGACTATGTAGCAGGATAATCAGTTCTCCTGTGAGTTCTGGATGATGTGTTCTCCATGAAGACTATGTAGCAAGATGATTAGTTCTCCTGTGAGGTTTGGATGATGTGTTCTCCATGAAGATTGTGTGGCAAGATGATTAGTTCTCCTGTGAGGTCTGGATGATGTGTTCTCCATGACGATTGTGTAGCAGGATGATTAGTTCTCCTGTAAGGTTTGGATGATGTGTTCTCCATGACGATTATGTAGCAGGATGATTAGTTCTCTTGTGAGGCCTGGATGATGTGTTCTCCATGGCGATTGTGGAACAGGATGATTCGCTCTCTTGTGGGCCAGGATAATTAGTTCTCTGTGGCATCCACTAGACAGGATGATTCACTTTCCTATGGATAGGATGATTAGTTCTCCTCTCAAGGCATCCTACCCATGCAATCTAGGAATCATGGGAAGTACCTCTCATCTGATCAATGAGCAGGGAAATGAGGATAGGGACCATAGTAGTACCGATGGATGCATCGTTGTATCTACCGTACTCCCTATGCTAGGATGACCTTCATTGATCTAGGATCAATGATACTAGTCTAGGACCAGTTGTAGGAGTTGTACCCACTATGACGCTAACTTTGGGTCGGTTGAGACTAGTCTAGGACCAGTGGTACATACTCTGAGACTGACTTCAAGTCAGTAGAGGACTGGTCTGGGACCAGTTGTAGGAGTTGTACCCACTATGACACTGACTTCGGGTCAGTTGAGGACTGGTCTGGAACCACTGTTACATACTCTAAAACTGACTTCGAGTCAGTAGAGGACTGGTCTGGGACCAGTAGTAGAAGTGGTACCCACTGTGACACTAACTTTGGGTCGGTTGAGACTGGCCTAGGACCAGTGGTATGAGAAATTCTCGATCAATTATTCTTCTTCATGGTTCAGCAGAGGTGAGCAGAGATGAGCAGTGCAGGGCACTGATGGCAAAGATAGTATAGTTGAACATATGGATCAGCAAATGGAGTTCTCCCTAGTTGAGAGGGAGTGTTAAAATTGGAAACTAGGGCCAAACTCCATGTGGGTCATCTTATTTATGGCACTTGATATTCTTATTAGATCCCTCTCATCGAGAGGTGTAGGATTGATCTAAATATCATCCAATTCCGATAAGTATTTATGAAGCTATAAATTTATTTATGTTATAAAACAAATTGTCAAGTCGGCCAGCAACTTGAGTAGGCTCAGAATCCCAACTAACATGTCTATTCAACCTTTACACTTTTAGTATAAATAGAAGAGGACTTGAAGTCATTTGGTACACTAACTTCAAGTGATCTCCTCCTCTCCACGTCTTTGAGTTTTTGGTGAAGGAGAGATGCATAGAGGATACGCTGGCCTATGTATGAATGATGCCCTAGATCTGAACACAGAAGCCATAGAAACTATCATGGAGACCCTATACACACAACAACGAAAAAATCTATGTGATGCCCTAATCCATTGGCAATGGACCATACACACAGTGTGGACAGTCAATCCCCCCAAAGGCATGTGTTGGGGATTGAAGCCCAAGTTTTGAGCAAGTCTTTTGTAAAAGCTCCGTGAGTTGCGGGTGCAGAGCGCGAAGTATGATAGATTCACAGGGTTTTCCACCCTAGTTTTTGTAATGTAATATTAGTTGGATAGACCTACCCATGGTTCGCTAACCATGGGATTGTATAAACAAAGTGAAGCTCTAAGTGTAAAAGATAACGGGAGAAGAAGAATGAGAAGTCTAAGTGATTGAGTCGAAGTGTAAAGTGTGTCTGTGGATCGTAGAGTAGGAGAAGACTCTGTAGCTGAGTGCGCAGAGGCCGAGTAGTCTGCAACTGAGTGCGCAGGGCAGGACGAGTCTGTAACCGTTGAAGAATCCATAAAGAGAAGTATTGATATAATTATGTATATCTTTTCCTGGCTTAATGCATGATTGGATATAATTTTCGAATATACTGTTTATTTATCGTGCGAACCTATATGAATGTTTTCTATTGTTAAGTATAACTTAAGACATTTAAGTAATCGAAGGTGCTTAAATAGTACTGGAAGATAAATAAAAGCTCGGGTAATAGCGCAGAGCATGGCACAGCCCTTGGTTAGGGTTGTGCGAAGGCAGGGTATTAGGCCGTAAGGAATGGAAGGTGTACGAAGCAACCTACGCACAGGGACAAACAAAGGACAAATCGAACTCATCAGACATCTCCAAGATGCAGAGACCTGGTTCTAGCACCCTCCCATACTACTTCGGGTGAGACCTCAATTCGTGCTCCGTGGACTATTTCTAAAAGGGACAGTAGTACAGGGATTTGTTTGGCTAATTAACTCCGAACCTGGGTGAGGCCCCAACAAGCCAACAAATAGTTCCGTTGTCGGGACCGGGATCTGCATAGAGATGTCTAATGTCATATCACTAGAATCTGACAAAGAAAGAAATTGAAGATTGGTTGGACAGAAAGATTCACGAGTTCACAGCATAGGGAAATAGGAATCCGTGACTATCAAAGAAAGAGTGGTTAAATTGCTACTTGTATATGGAGATCCATGAAATTTTATTTGCATCCTTCCCCATTGAGTTGTACGATTGGATCGCGAAACTAGCACATAAGGAAGGTGTAAACTCGACAAACCTATTGTGTGGACTCCAAAATTGGTGCACAGACTAAAAGCATCGAAAGATCCGATCGCGCGTGTTGTTGACCACTGGCTCAATCGAATCATAGGAGGGTTCATCACCATATTCGTGGTAGATACTTCAATCAGTTATAGCGAGGCAGAACGACACTTCCTCAAGGGACCGCAAGGTAAGTACATTAAGTCTTTGAACACTTGAATTAAAATGCTACTGTGTGAAAAGTGACTTATGTGAATAAATTGATGTTTGGGGCTACGCAAAGTGGGAGAATCTACAGAAACAAAGGTAGCACAGAATCAAAGACTAGCCTCTTGATTACACCTCCGCGAGGAGGCAAAGAAGAGCTCGTGAAGGTTTCTCCAAGAAGTGCAATCAATCTGATAAGGTAGAGGATTCCGCACATACCACCCCCACCCACACCACCACCAGTTTCACCATCTTCACCCCCGACTTCACCCATACCACCTCTGCCACCACCACGAAGTAGTATGGCCAGCGCGATAAAGCTACTAGTGTTCAAAGGAGTAGGGAATGAAGATCCGAACCAATTTTGGTTCATGTTAAAAGTTGTATGGAAAGCACAGGGTGTCACGGACGACAACATAAAGAAGGCGACATTGGTCAGCACTCTACAGGATTGCGCGCTGACCTGGTACATTAAGCATTTCAATGACAATCCAAATGCAGATATAGCAGATATCCAAACTACGTTGAACAAAGCATTCAGCAGACCAAAATCAGAGGCACAGTCGATCATTGGATTCAAGGAAATCAGAATGCTACCAGGCGAAACCCTGTGGGAGTTGGATCAAAGACTGAAGTGCACAATCCACAAAGCAAACATGACCTTAACATATGGGCAGCACAGCGAATGGTTTGTAGCATCGTTAACGCCGCATCTATGGAACGCGCTGGCGCAACAAAGACTAACCACTCAGGCTGAGGCTTTGGAGGTCGCAATGAGATTGCACGAGACTCCAATACAAGATCCTAACCTGGGAGTTCAGTAGATTCATGTGCAGCTCAAAAACTTGTGCCTGGAGATGCAGAGTTTGAAACAAGATAGGACAACCCACCCAGAGATGCGCAATGAGGTTTGGTGTGTAAAATGCAAGGGCCAGGGACACGACAAGGACCACTACCCAGTGTTCATGAATTACCTCACGAGAGGAGGATCAATGCCATTGAGACCGGAGGCACAAGTAGGACCAAGCATGGCGCCTGCATTATGGTGCACGATTTGTTAGATAGGAGGAAAGCATGCTACAAATAACTGCCATCTATTACAGAAGTATATGCAGAATTCACAGCGGTTGTTCTATAATTTTTGTAGATCAGTAGGCCATGACGAGCACACCTATAGAAGTTATGAACTGATGATGGATCGGACTCCTACCTACAAAGTTCAGGCCGAAACACGGCCCCTTGACCAAAACATAGGGATGGTGTGAACCGGATTTCAGGGGCGCGGATGAGGCCGAGGTGGAATGGGACCAGGAAGAGGTCGTAGACAGCTGATATGTTACAATTGCAGAGGGCCAGGACATTATGCCCACGATTGTACGAAGCAAACGCGACCATCATACTTGTATTGTACATTGTTTGATCATGAGACAAAGGATTGTCCAACACTGATAGCGAGGTTGCACAATAAAGGAGCACTGCAACCTCCCCTGACTCATAACCCATAAATGATGAGGGTTGAGCCGCGCGAGGAAGACCCTAATGTAAATATCATGCTCCGAAGTGGTATTACAACAAGTGATGACAAAGGCAAGCAACCTGAAGAAAGTACCTAGGTTCACAAGGCTCCAACGAAGGACCCGGAATTTGATTTGGAGCGCACTAAGGAGATTTTCATGGAAGCTAAGAGGAGTTTTGCTGATGCCTCCACTTCAAGAAGTAAAGATAGACTGAAGCCAGAAATGGACCCGTCAATGCTCACTACATTCTTGGACACATGCATGAATCTGCTGCGCAACAGCAAGGTTGTAAAGGGGTTGCAAGAACTCATAACTAGATGCGTTGGGACCGCGCCAAGAGGACCACGCGTAGTCTGGAAGCTCGGGAAGCACACGATGTGAAAAGGAAGGGAGATGAGATTGATCACACAGATCGAGGAATACGAGATGGACCAAGTGATGCTGGATTTAAAATCGGACGCGAACGTCTTTCCAAAGTAGACATGGGAGTGCATGGGCAGGCCTATGTTGCAATGGTCTCCTATCCAACTGTGAATGGCGAACCAGCAAAAGATCCTACCTATGGGGAGATTGCAGGGAATCACAGTAGATATTGAAGGAGCAAGCGCGCTAGTAGATTTCGAAGTGATAGAGATTGTTGATGATAGAAATCCCTACCCCGCGCTATTGGGAATAGATTGGGCCACTGACATGAATGGAGTGATAAATCTAAAGAAGCGTAAGATGATTTTTGAGAAAGAGTCACTGCGCGTAGTGGTACTCTTGGACCCTGCAGAAGGATCACACTACATAGAGCCAGTGCATGACTACAACATCGAAAACGATCTACTCTGCATCTACAAGATAACTGTGCGTGAGCAAGATTGGGTAACTCTAACTGCAGATGGCCAAATCTCATGGGAGAATGAAAGCTCTTGTATATTAGATTCTGACGAAGAGATAGAAAGATGGCAGAACTGGTTACACGAAGTAACCACTCTCAATTATAACATGATGACAAGATCATTGTGTTGTGTAACAACAAAGATAAGGTATCTGCCTATGTACGACGGATTAGGTGAAGTGGAGGAATTCCTAAAAAAATTTGAAAGAGAAGTGCCAAAACAACAGCATTTCGATGCTCTGAAATGGGTATTGCATAGTACGCCAACAAGATGGTGGGGTACACACCAGAAGAGTTTTGAGGACTAGCGCGACTACCAAAGGATGATGCACATGCGATTTGGGAAGCCTCCGATGCGATTAACAGACAAAATTGTCAGACGAATTGGCTCATGCACCCACCTATCCAGGTGGATACAAGCATATGGTGTGAAACCTGTACGAATTCACACCATCCTCACAGTAGGAGACACGATTGGAAAACAGGCGCGGGTAAGGAAATGACGCGAACAACCCCTCCAGTGAGGGCCACGAAGTATGGAAAGGCCAAGTGCATAGAAGAATATCCACACATAAGCTTTTAACAAAGTACGCGAAGCACTGAACATGGTCCACAATGTGAAGCGAACTGATTGGGACATGCGCATACCAGTGGTTCTCTAAGCTTATAAGACCGTGTGCAAAACCCTGACCAAGCAGGGACCGCCAAGGCTAGAGTATGAAGCAACCATAGTAAGCCCTATAGTACTTGGATAACTTAGACCGTGCATGATAGCACCGATAGATACAACGGTTCGTGGAACCATGGAAGCAGAAATCCAACAGGGAAATCTCAGACTCCAAGAACTTGAAGAAGAAAGGATAGGATTAAGGAAGAAAAGTGCTCTGGTGGACGCGGAAGTCAAGAAGCTGGAGGACAAGACAAAGGAATCTTTTCTCAGAAAAAATCAGGGTGATAAGGTAGGATGTGTATGATCGCGATGAAGGGTTTAAGGCCTATCACCATGAATTGATCAGTCTAATGCCTTGGCTTGGACCACACATTGCTAAGTAGGGTAGTGCGTTGCAGATGGTAACATGCGCAACACTGACTGTAACAATAAAAGGTGGGTATTCTCCAGGAAACATGATGGATGACATGATGAAACTCTCCACGGGTGGTGCAGCCAGCTAACTAGCCGAGGGAAGAATAGTCTTAGCACTCCAGGTAGTTGAAAGGGAGCACGGGACTATAAACTATTATGCCCGAGCACTGCGCGATGTTGGAGCTGCGCGTAGAAGCAAAGAGTCGCAAGGTCTGCGACTATGCCTAGTAGGCAGCGCTGCCGTGCGGGTTGGCCAGAAAGTGACTGTTGAAGTCACTATTCACGATGGGATGCTCGACTTAAGGCAAAATGGAGTTAGCGACGGGCATTTAAGACGCGATTTATGGGTAATATTTGGGAAAATTTTCCGCCAAGGGAGCATTAATGAACCAGATTTGGGGGGAACAGTCAAATTAAAATTCAAAAAGCGCTATAAAATACAAAGAGTTTCCTAGAAAACAACACCTGCTCATTTGCTAACTGAGCTATTGAGCAGAGCCCTGATTGTTGTGTGTCGAGCATTGATTGAGACCCTAAGTTTGCGAGTGCGAGATTTCTAGACAGATACGATGGCACCAACTAAGGATGTTATGGAGATAACTGAAATGACCACCGAAGAGGCTGCGCAGACCCTAGCTGCGGGGGATGCTCCGGAAGGTGTCGGGATTGTGACAGAAATCCAAAAATTACAACGCAAGCCAAGACCCCAGAAGGACAAACAAGCAATGGTCCCTGTACGTGTGTCCTAGCGAAACGCACTGCACACCAAGTTGTCGATGGAGGAGAAAGGGAAGTCATCACCATAGAGACTGATGACAAAGAAGAAGATCTAGAGGATCTTAACATCGTAGAGGATGAGGATGAAGGCATGGAGGAGGACACTCAGCCTGCGCACCCCGCAACAAAATTGCCTACCTATGTCCCCCCCCCCCCCCGAAAAGGGAAGGTTAAAGTGCCTAAGGACCTGGACGAGACCAAGAGCTCAGTCCAGACCCCACTCCTCCCTGACAACATTATGTTTGAGGGCACACACTTGGGATGCGTGCCAAGCCTGAAATTCGAAGATTGGGACCTCGCTGACCACGACAAGTTCCCTCACCTTGAGACTAGGCACCTTATGAAGCCCAAACAGAACACTGCGATAGGGATTATAGAACTAGAGCTGCGAAAGTGGTTACGCGAAGTGGAAAAGGTGGGGCTACTGAATCTACTCTGGGTGTCGCATTTCCACCACGCTCCAATAACCATTTTCATCATCAGGAAGCTGCTCTGCCTGGAATGATGGGTGTTTGTGGCTGGAGGAGCCCATCCCCATCATGACAAACTTGATTCACCACATCTCTCAGCTTCCATACAAAGGAGAGGACCCCGCGGACATCCCAGAGGGGAAGGGCAGTGACTTGGCCATCACAGAGGCCATGAAGAAAAAGTACAGGTTGGAAAAGAAGAAGAGGGGCTATGCCATCACCAGCATTAAGGAGAAAGCAATATGCGTGGCGACCCAAATCCTGGAAGGAAAGGTTATACGCAAGTGTCATGCGGACAAAGTCCCCACACCGATGGTAGCACTGGCTAAGTAGTGCGCAAAGGGGGTCTAGTTTAACTAGTCCAAGTTCCTCTACAAGGAATTTTTAGAAAATTTCCACGAAGCTTAGGAATAGGGAAAAACATTCCACTATGCATGGATTTTGCTATCCATAGTGCTTGTGACAGGAGAACTACCTGAGGATAGTCAATTCCCCATAATTGACAGGGACCTGTCAGAGGCCGCGAAGTATGCTTCACTTTGGGCCACAAAGGATGCTAAGAGGATCCGTGACAGCAAAATATTTTGGGTGTTCACGGAGATGAACCTCAAAATGGGGATCAACCGTAAGCGTGGTTGTCACCCACTGTTTACAACAGTCTGCAGAGTTTTGCAGAATTTAAAGCAGACATGCATAACATTTATATCATAGTGCGCAAGGACCCAACCAAAAAGTGGATAAAGCTACCCTTCGTAGCTATAGATGATGTCATTTTTAATGTACTGGAGGCATGGCCACTGGAGTGGCGCGCCCCAAATGTCACGGAGATCGAGAAGTCAACAACACAAAGAAAGAAAGACGAGACCAAGCTATGCATCGCATAGTTAGTTGAAAAGCAAAGGAAGAAAGCAGCGGCAACAGAAGTAAGGGTGGCACGAGACGCTACACATAAAGCAACTGAGTAGGAAAACGCCGCAGCAGCGGCGGTAGCATAGGAGGCAGCTGTAAAGGTAGGCGAGAGCCAAATGACGCCTTTGCAAGGGTAGGAAGCAAAGGAAGCAGAGACAAAAGAGGGAGGTGCGGACCCACAAACCGCGTCGATGCAGTTGAAGCGCCAACACCCAACAGAGCAGGTAGGGTCATGTAATAAGGTCAAAGCATTGAAGTTGTCTATTGACTCGATCACCCTAACCAAGGGTGATCTGCACGACATCAGCAAGACGATGCGTGATGTCACAAATGAGGCTCTCTAAGATTTCATGCAAGAGAACCAGATTGTGTTGGGGACCCTCAGAGCGTAGTTGCAGGAATTACAGGTGTGCCCTCCTCAGGCTGGTACCCTTTCAACCAGCCTCGCAGTCGACTCAACAGTAGTAGAGCAGATGTTGCGCGCGCGGATGATGAATACTATAGTGTTGCCGGAAGGAGCACTAGTGACATCAAACGAGGTCAACAGGCCTACAATTAACGCATTGAAAGGTCTTGGTCTCAATATGGCTGCACTCCCGCGAGAGACCTTATCTGTTTTGCAGGATGGGATAACTGTAGTGCTGCGCGCTAGGGAGAGTCATGCACTGAAAGTCCTTAGTGCGTAGAAAATCAATATGGAACAACTGAGCTTTTATTGCGACGAAGTGGTGTCACAGAATCACCAGCTCGTACAGGTAATAGACGACGCTTGCCAAAGCATCCCGGAGCTCGCCATCCTAGCAAACATACTAGCAGAGGCACAGATCCACAGGTTAGCAGCAAGGGTCCGCGAGGCAAGGGAAGAAATGGCAAAGGTTCAGTTGGAGCTGAACCTTCAAATCACTGAGCTTCGGTTGAAGACGCAGCCGTCCACCCCCCGGAAATTAGAGAACAGGCGCTAGCGCTATCACGGCGGGACTAGACGAGATTGCACCAATATGTTGGAAGAATCACTTGAGGTCCTCTCAAACCTGTAGGAGGACTCCAACATCTAGCGTTTAGAAACAGAGGCATGACAAATCCAACAACAGTATGACAACATCTGAGGAACTGCGCAGACAATGGTCCTCACTCAAAGGCTCACGCAGATGCAACAAGGAACTTAATTTTACTCAAGTCCTTCACTCACCATGAAATTGACTCCTCACTCTTTATCTTACCCTTGCTAGGTTCTTTACCTTCGTCTTTTTTTATTTGACCAAATGGGATTGGGTTCTCATCACCATCATTCTTTTTTACCCTTCACTCCCTCTGTGTCGTTCACTCCCTCTAGGTTTCTACCTAAATACAATCATCCCACAACTTTTCAAATTTAACAAAGTTCTCATAAGCACAAATACCTTTAACAATTTTTTTCAATGAAGTTCAATATCCATTTAATGTCATGTTCACTAGCCCTACCTCTGCAATCTTCTCCCCAGTGGTCATAAGTTCATCATGAATCTACTAGGTCTAGACTCTACTTAGATCTATGTTCACTACTTGAAAAAGCATGTTTGACATGCTTACCAAGCATGCACCCTCTACATGATCCAAGTTGGTCAATGTCAAACTCTAGAAAACCTGTGAGTATCTCCCTTGGAATAGGAAATGCCCTTTGACACAAGAACTCGATCCTCTTATGCCACAACTCACATAAACTACCATTGTCATGAACTAGAACTCAAACAAGTTCGCCTTACAACCTATAAAGATTAGATTCTCTAACCCCTATTATTTTAGCTATATCTAAGCTAAATTCATTATAATTGATAAATATTCTTTGGTTCTTAAACTCAACTACAAAGCTCCTATCCTCGATAACTGAAATTGAAAGCATGTTCTTTTTTAGGATGATTACCCTCCATAAACAAAACCAAAAATGTGTTTTTCTAAGACCTACAACAAACAAAACATTGTCAAAATCAAATGAGTTGCCAGACTCAAAGTTAGAAAAGAATAATACCAACTCTTATTACTAGGTACTTGGCATCATCCCTAAGCTTAACTTATACTCTCAAGTCCTGCTTCTTTAGACTAGAAAATAACTATCGAGTTGATGTCATATGATGAAATGCCCCACTATCCAGAGTGGCGCGCCCCATACATCGAAAAGATCGAGAAGTCTGCAGCACAAAGAAAGAAAGATGAGGCCAAGCTGTGCATCACACAGTTGACTGAAAAGCAAAGGAAGGAAGCAGCTGCAGTAGAAGTACGAGTGACGCAAGACACTACATAGGAAGAAACTAAGCAAGAAAAGGTCGCAGCAGCAGCAGTAGCACAGGAGGCAGCCGCAAAGGCGAGCAAGGGCCAAACGACGCCTTCACAGGGCTAGGAAGCGAAGGAAGCAGAGACAAAAGAGGGAGGCGCGGACCCACAAACCGCGTTGACAGAGTTGAAGCGCCAACACCCAACAGAGCGGGCAGGGTCGCATAAGAAGGTCAAAGCATCGAAGTTGTCTATTGACTCGATCACCCTAACCAAGGGTGATCTGCACAACATCAGCGAGACGATGCGTGATGTCACAAATCAGGCTCTCTAAGATTTCATGCAAGAGAACCAAATTGTGCTAGGGGCCCTTAGAGAGTAGTTGTAGGAATTACAGGTGCGCCCTCCTCAAGTTGGTACCCTTTCGACTAGCCTCGCAGTCGACTCAATAGCAGCAGAGCAGATGTTGCGCGCGTGGATGACGAATACCATAGTGCTGCTGGAAGGAGCACTAGTGACATCAAACGAGTTCGACAGGCCTATAGTTAGCACGTTGAAAGGTCTTGGTCTCAATATGGTTGCACCCCTGCAAGAGAGCTTATCTGTTTTGCAGGATGGGATAACTGTAGAGCTGAGTGCTAGGGAGATTTTTGCACTGCAAGTCCTTAGTGCGGAGAAAATCAATATGGAACAACTGAGCTTGCAATGCGACGAAGTGGTGTCGCAGAATCACCAGCTGGTAAAGGTAATAGACGATGCTTGCCAAAGCGTCCCGGAGCTGGCCATCCCAGCAGACATACCAGCAGAGGCACAGATCCACAGGTTAGCAGCAAGGGTCTGCGAGGCAAGGGAAGAAGTGACAAAGGTTCAGCTGGAGCTGAACCTTCAGATCACCAAGATGCGGTTGAAGACACGGCCGTCCACCTCCCCAAAAGTCAAAGAACAGGCGCTAGCACTATCCAACATCCAACGTTTAGAAACAAAGGCGTGAGAAATCCAACAGCAGTATAACAACATTCGAGGAACTGCGCAAACGATGGTCCTCACTCAGAGGCTTGCACAGATGCAACAGGCTAAAGCGCTAAAGGAGCAGGTGGATGCGGCACGACACAAGGAAGCATTCCTTAAGGCGTGCATTCATCCTTGGATTGATGAGGCCTTTACCATCACAGCAGAAATTGAAGGCAAGCTCACACAAATGCAGGGGATGCACACCTTGATGTAGAGAAGCACTCCCAACACAGAGGTTTCGAAACAACGTATGCAACAGATCCAACAAGCAGCAACTCAATGAGTTGTTGACCTTGCCGCAGTTCGAGAAGAGTTGGAAGGACTCCACGTAAAGATCTCCACACTGACAGAGTGACTCGAGGGTGAGTCACGATGTTTGTGTTGGGGGCCTGTTGGGCATGGAATCCCCTCAAAGGCATGTGTTGGGGCTTAAAGCCCAAGTTTTGAGCAAGTCTTTTGTAAAATTTCCGCGAATTGCGAGTGTGGAGCACGAAGTATGATAGAGTCACAAGGTTGTCCGCCCTAAATTTGTAATGTAATGTCGGCTAGATAGACCTACCCATGGTCCGCGGACCATGGGATTGTATAAATAGAGCGAGGCTCTAAGTGTAAAAGATAACGGGAGAAGAAGAATAATAAGTCTAAGTGATTGAGTTGAAGTGTAAAATGTCTATGGGTCATTGAGTAGGAGAAGGCTCTACAGCTGACTGTGTAGAGGCCTAGTAGTCCGCAGCTGAGTGCACAGACCCTTGCAGCTGAGTGCGCAAAGGCCTAGTAGTCTGCAACTGAGTGCATGGACCCCAGGGCAGGTCGAGTCTGTAACCATTGAAGTATCAATAAAGAGAATTTTTTATATAATTATGTGTATCTTTTCCTGGGTTATTGCATGATTGGGTATAATTTTCAAATATATTGTTTATTTATTACGTAAACTTGTATGAATGTTTTGTATTGTTAAGTATAACTTAAGACATTTAAGTAGGTGAAGGTGCTTAAATAATATTGGAAGATAAATAAGAGCTCGGGTAATAGCGTAGAGCGCGGCACAGCCCTCAGTTAAGGATGTGCAAAGGAAGGGTATCAGCCCATGAGGATCGGAAGGTGCACGAAGCCACCTGCGTGTAGGGACAAACAAAGGACCAGTCGAACTCATCATACATCTTCAGGGTGCGAAAACCTAGTTCTAGCACCCCCCCATACTACTTCAGGTGAGAACTCAATTTGCGCTTCGCAGACTGTTGCTGAAAGGGCCAGAAGTACAGGGATTTGTTTGGCTAATTAACTTTGAACTTGGATCAGGCCCCAACAAGCCAACATAACCTATAAAGATTATATTTTAACCCCTATTACTTGAGTTATATCTAAGCTAAATTCATTATACTTGATAAATACTTTTTGGTTCTTAAACTCAACTACAAAGCCCTTATCCTCCATAATTGAAATTGAAAGAAAATTCTTTTTTGGGATGATTACCCTCCATAAACAAAACCAAAAATGTGTTTTTTCTAAGACCTACAACAACAAAAAACATTGTCAAAATCAAATGAGTTGCCAGACTCAAAGTCAAAAAAGAATAATACCAACTCTTACTACTAGGTACTTGGCATCATCACTAAGCTTAACCTATACTCTCAAGTCTTGCTTCTTTAGACTAGAAAGTAACTATCGAGTTGATGTCATATGATGAAATGCCCCACTGTCCACATACCATGCATTCCTAAGAACCGTGTTCGTAGAAAGGCAAGGTACCATTGAAAAATTCTTCTTAAACTTGGAAACAAACTTGTTCATCTAAGTTCTCGCAAAATCTGTTACTAACTTTTGTTGTTGCTCCCATTTACCCCCCTTCTTATCTGGATTTTGTGATGCATAATTATCGTCCCTATAACAAACAAGGCACTTAATTTTTCTCAAGTCCTTCACTCACCATGAAATTGACTCCTCACTCTTTATCTTACCCTTGCTAGGTTCTTTACCTTCGTCTTTTTTTATTTGACCAAATGGGATTGGGTTCTCATCACCATCATTATTTTTTACCCTTCACCCCCTCTGTGCCGTTCACTCCCTCTGGGTTTCTACCTAATTACAATCATCCCACAACTTTTCAAAGTTAACAAAGTTATCATAAGCACAAATACCTTTAACAAATGTTTCCCATGAAGTTCAAAATCCATTTAATGTCATGTTCACTAGCCCTACATCTGCAATCTTCTCCCCAATGGTCATAATTTCATCATGAATCTACTAGGTCTAGACTCTACTTAGATCTATGTTCACTACTTGAGAAAGCATGTTTGACATGCTTACCAAGCATGCACCCTCTACATGATCCATGTTGGTCAGTGTCGAACTCTAGAAAACTTGTGAGTATCTCCCTTGGAATAGGCAATGCCCTTTGACACAGGAGCTCCATCCTCTTATGCCACAACTCACATAAATTCCACTGTCATGAACTAGAACTCAAACAAGTTTTCCTTACAACCTATAAATATTAGATTCTCTGCCCCTATTACTTTAGTTATATCTAAGCTAAATTCATTATATTTGATAAATATTTTTTGGTTCTTAAACTCAACTACAAAGCCCTTATCCTCCTGTTGAAGCCCCGAAAATCGGGTCAACAACAAGGGGGATACCCGCCCAGTCCGGACCCTGGTTGGCAGCTCCTTTTCCGTTTGGTATAGCGGGTCCGACTGGGGATAATGAGACCAGTTTCCCAATTTGTGTGTATGTGTAAGATTGATTGATGTTCCTAGCTTTAAAAGATTCTAATTGAGGTGACCTACTTCTAATTCTAATCTAATGACATGTAATTGTATTCTAAAAAAGCAACAACATCTAAATCTATACTAACCCAGGGTATGATTCTTCTGTTATGCGATCTAAAATGATTTCAGATAACAATCGGTAATAAAGATCATTCAACTGTTATAAGAAAAGAATTCAATATAGATGAACCACTTCACATAAAAAGTTAGGCGAAACAGTTGCGAAAAACATATCGCATAATAAGTTGTTCATATATCAAGCATAAATAAATAGCTATCACCGTACAAAAATGCCAAATGATAACTCAGGCATTCAAGCGTTAACATATAAACAAATAAGCTTAAATATCACTCTAACACAGGAGATAGAAACAGTTAAGAGATAGAAGTACCATTTATAACTAGTTCTACTCATGAGCTTCAAGTGATAGTGATTTATCTCTTCTCAATCCAACATCAACTAAGAGTACAGAAGTGCAACATTCAGTAGCAAATATCAGATGCAAAAATCAATAAATCATGTTCCATTCATTCACCAAAACCTCCTCGGAGGGTGCAAAAGTGCATGTTCTGAGGACAAGTTTTTGATAAATTTCTGGACCCTTCTCTAAATGCATGAGAAGGGTTTAAATACTACTAACTACGTCTAAAAGTAACTTATTTACAAAAATTTAAGATACGGTTTAAATGACCGTCCCTTTTCTAGGAAAAATAAAATAAAACTATTTCTAAAATTAAATCTAAAGCTAACTATTTCTGTATTTTCTCCTTAATGTCGCAAGCATTCAGCGTTTTCTTGAGAAGAGTCAGTTTGCGGACTTCAGCCTTTAAATGCGCTGCAAAAACGGAATCAGGAAGAGCTGGCACTATCTTTTCGGTACTGGGATTATAGGAGACTGAGCAATTAGAGGCTTTCCATTTCGAAAAGTTTTACCCAGCGATGTGCGATTAGCGCTAATCACACATCGGAAACCGCCTTTGTTTCTTAATCTAAGCTTCCTTAGTGCGATTTTCACCTCTTGCATGTTTTCTTGTAGCGGATGTAAAGTTGAAATTTTGTGAAAATAGTGATTCCGAGAGCTCTTGACCTTGAGCCCTAAACTGCCTATCTTTGATGTCAGCGTTGTCTAGTACTCCTTTAACCATTTCTATGCAGGGGAGAATTTTGAGCCTTGCCGCTCTCCGGTGTAGGAATGAGCAAGCTAAATCTGTAAATGATGCTTCAGACGAGCTTGATGACCTGTAGTAGCCGTAAATCCCATTACTTTAGGATTCTCTTTTCTCAAGTAGATTATGTATGCCTTCCCAGGTGAAAATACCCGCGTTTCTGTTGCATGCGATGTCTTTTTTTTTATCTTCAGACATCAGAGCCTCGCCTATCTTCACCATTGTTTCCTGTACACTGCTTTGTATAACCTATTGTCCTTCGTTCCTGCAGTTTACAAGTGAGGTGAGAGTAATGATAATCAATATTGACAGGAAAGCTCTAACTGTTGAATACCTACAAAAGTATATCACCTTACATGAACTGGCTCTTCACAAAATCATATTTCCTTAACAACTGGCAACTACTTCATTAATGAGCATTTAAAGCGCATAACCAATTCATTTTAGGGAAAAAAGTTTTTCTTGAATAATGAGCCAGAAGAGTCTATGATGGAGCGATTTTGCGATTTTCTTTACAATATCGCAGATTGCTGCATTGCATAATCGCAAGATCGCAAGATCTTTCTGTTGTCCTATCGTAAGATTGTTTTGTCGCATTATCACAATTTCGCAGTATTGCATGGTCGCAATATCGCATAATCGCAATATTGCATAATCGCAATATCGCAGAATCATAATATATGTATGTTTTGTGTTAAGCAGTTTCTTACGAGGCCCAATTTTGCAATATGTGCTATCGCATATCGGAATTTTCTACGGTTTTTTTTTATTATAAGTGTGCTTCTAAGGCTTGTGATGCAATATATGTTTATCCTTATGCAATTTCACATCGCATTCTCACGATTTTAGAGTTTAGCTTGTAGGTAGGCATACTTTTATCTTTTATGCAATGTGATATCCTTTAAAGAGTGATTTTGTCTTCCCTCATCACAAAGCTTAAGCTTTTTTAGATATTTTCAAAGGTATCTTCCTAAGTTTATGATAGTAAACTTTTATTGAAAATGAAATACAATCACTAATTGATTTTTTGAATTTTTAACTAAGGGTCCCCATTTATTGAGTATTAGTCATAACACTAAATAAAAAGGGGGGTTGTTGGTGGCCACAACAATTGGCGATTCACTTGGAAGAACCAGTTATCTCTATCGTTCTTTTGAATTTTCTATACTTCCAAAACAGAAAATTTTCCAGAAAGTTAAACTTTATTATAGAAAGATAAAGTACAATATGTTCTAACTTTTCAATGATATTTTGTTTCAACTCTTTTCAACTCTGATTATTTGCTTCATCAAGTGAGTCCTTGTATGTACATCAGTCATTACTTGGTTTATAAAGATAAAGCAAAGTCTTCTCTGTAAACCAGTTTTAAATATGCTCATTTGTCGTAGGTAGAGCCTCTGCTGCCAGCAGGCGCTCATAGCCTCGACAAGGTTACCTGTTACCCAGCAATGATCCTTAATCTTGCTTAAAGAAACCTACAACTCTCAAAGAAGAATCCACATCCACACTTGTTGCTTTTGATTTTATTTTACTCTTAAAGAACAATGTCTTGGTTTGATGGCCAATTTATAACACAGTGATTCACTTGATTTATAATTTTCTGAACAAGCTAGCTCTTGATGAGACCCCTTGCCTTTTGATTGGAACAATCTTAAGTCATTGCCCTGTTGTGGTATGTAGTATTGGCAAAGTCAGCAAGTTATAATATATGTGATTATGATAAGCCGGCTCGTGATGAGACCTCTTACTCTTTAAGATAAAGTGTATCCTTGGATTGTTCCTCTGAAAGTTGTGATTTCCTTAGTAGGGAGGAAGTCATTGTTTCTTTAAGATAGCTATGGACGACAATAGTAGAGTTTTTGGAAAGAGTTGTTCTACAGAGAATCTTTATTTTGTTATTGATACCTTTCATTGCACTGATATAAAATAATTTCTCACTAAATGTTGTTTTCATCAAATTTTATGAAGTTGAAACTAGTATCATATCTAGGCTAGAGTTTTAACTGTATCTTTCTACAATAAAGATCAATTTTCCAAAATATTCGCTATTTATACAAGCGAAAATCAAAATCTGAAAGAGAATTGGTGTCTTTTTCGTAAATTCCTAATGTAACCATTCACAACTGGTTTTATGAAAATAAATAAAAATTAAAAAACTAATTTACAAAACATAAGAATAATCTTCTAAGGACAATATTTCTTAAGGATCTGACCATTAAAGCGTAAAGAATCTCTTTTTCCTGCTAAATCCTGCAACATAAAAGTGGACGGACCTATGACTTCTGCAATCTTAAAAGGACCAAGCCACATTCTTTGAAATTTAGTATGTTTTCCTTTTTCCTCATGAGCCTTGTCCCATTTTAAAACTAGATCTCCCACCTGAAAATATTTTCTGGTCATCATGTTTGAATCAAAAGAGGATTTTACTAATGCTTGATGATGAGCATGAGTTCTTTTAGCCTGTTCTCGTTGTTCTTCTAATCTTAATTATTTCCATTTGCCTCAGCTGTAAGGAGGAAGTTGGTACTTCATCAATATGTTGAACTAAAGACAAAGAGGGGATTGTTAAATGAGTCGAGAGAACCACTTCTTTTCCATAAACTAAATTGAATGGAGAAGTGCCAATTGAGGCTTTTTTTGTTATTCGATCTACCCATAAAGCGTATATTAAAGATTTATGCCAATTTTTATGATTTTGGTCAACTGTTCGTTTAATAATCCTGATTAGGTTTTTATTTATAGATTTAGCTAACCCATTTCCCTGTGGGAAATAATTGGCAGAATATTTAAGTTTGAAACCTCTTTTAAGTGCAAATTCAGTCATTGTATTTCCATAAAAGTATGATGTATTGTCAAACATTAAAGCGGAAGGCAATCCAAACCTGGCGATTATAAATTGATCTATGAATGCAATGATATGTTCAGCATTAGTCGTCTTGAGTGAAACTGCTTCTACCCATTTAGTAAAGTAATATGTTGTTGTAAGGATGTATCTATGTTGCTTAGAAGAGTGAGGAACGATCTCACCTATTATGTCCAATCCCCACTGATCAAAAGGTTTCTCAATGTTGACTCGCCGTAATGGCAAGGACGGTTTCTTCTGTCTCCCGGCAACTGTTTGGAAGATTTTGATATTTCCTCACATAATTGTGTGAGTCTTTAAATAATGTGGGCCAGTAATATCTTGCTCGTAATATTTTATGTGCAGTAGCATCTCCAGCATAGTGTCCGCCTGCTAGCCCGTCATGAAGTTCCTGCAAAACTTTTTTAGCTTCAGATTCTTCAAGACATCTAAGTAAAACATAATCATAATTTATCCTAAAAAGAACATCATTCAAAAGTTGATATTGTTTGGCTTTCAATCTTAGAGCTCTTTTCTTAGTATGATGGAGGTGTGAAGGGGCATACCCATTCTTCAGATAATAAATGATATTGGCATATAATGACTCATTATCGTTTAGGCTTACCTCATACACTTGTATGTCTGCAGATGGAATTTCAGATATCAGCGATGCTCCGACCAGCATTTTGCAAAAGCCTTAACCTTTTACAATGCTCGCTGGTTTGATTTCTACATCATATTCCTGTAAGGCAGTAACCCAATTGGCTCTTTTCTCACCTACCTCTTTTTGTACTAAAATATTTCTCAGTGCTAAAAACGGTACAATGATTTTTGTATGAGTTTTGAGTAGGAAGGGTCTGAAATATTTGATTGCTTTGAAAACAACATAAGCCTGTTTCTCCACATCTGAATAATTTAATTCAACTCCCTGTAAATTTGAACTGAAGAAAGAAATCGGGGCTTCTGCCTTCTCTTGATTTGCCTGAGTAAGTATCACTGCGTATGATCTGTCAAATGCAAATGTATATAAAACAAAAGGCTCTGAAAGTGATGATTGATGCTATGTGATTCGTTCTCCACATTTCACTAGTTTCAATCCCACTTCTTCACCCCTGTGAGCATCACCCGATGCAATGAGTGCTAAGTGAACTATTCAAAAATCATGAGAAATTATTCAGTTACGACTACCTCTCATGGAAATGGTCATCCGTGAATGACTTTAAAAATAACGCAGTTGAATCCCAAAATGATATCTAATATAATGCACTGCGTAATCCCCCATACTTAAATTTGGAGTCGCTAAAGATGGAGCATTGGCAATTGATTATTTGATTAGATTGAATGCCTCATATTCGTCTTGACCCCATTTAAAGATTGAGTTCTTTTTTATCATCGTTTGTAAGGGAGACACGATTCTTGAAAAATCCGGAATGAATCTCTTTACAAAGTTGATTTGACCAAGGAAAGATTTCATAGTTTTTTTGTTGTGAGGTAGGGAAATTTTGGAAATCTCTTTGATTCTGTCAAGGTCAATGTGAATTCCAGTTTTTGACACTATGAATCCTTGAAGTTTTCCTTCACTTAATGCAAAAAAGGACTTTTTAGGGTTGAGTGAAATTCCATACCTTAAACAACGTTGGAAGATTTGTTTTAAATCTCTAAGATGGTTGCTTCGTCTCTTGGAATAGACAGTTATATCATCCAAATAGATTACCACAGACTTATTAACTAAACCTCTGAATGCAATGTCCATGGTTCTCTGAAATGTGGCACTAGCATTAATCAGACCAAAAGGCATTTTTTGATATGCGTAGGTACCCCATTTGGTTTTGAATGTGGTTTTTAATTGGTCGTCAGGATGTACCAACACTTGATTGTATCCTAAAAATCCATCTAAAAAGGACATTAATTCTAACCCAGCGGCTGCCTACAAAATTTGTTCCATAGGAGGCAAAGGAAAATTATCCTTTTGGCAGGTTTTATTAAAGTTTCGAAAGTCAACACAAATTCTAATATCTCTGTTTTTCTTTCTAACAAGGACCATGTTGAAGACCCATTTGGAATGTCGAACGGGAAAAATTATTTTGGCTTTCAATAACTTGTTGAATTCGGATTTAATCTGATTTTCTAAATTGGGATGGATTTTTCTCAACTTCTGTTGGACTGGTTTTGCATTTTCCATCATTGGAATAGTATGTTGGATGATAGAAGTGTCATATGTTTTAAGTTCATCATAGTTCCAAGCAAAAACATTTCTGTATTGTCTCAAAAGACGGATATATTCTAATTTTTCTTCCAGAGTTAGGCCAAGGCCTAGATTGACATTTTGGGGTTTGGTATCAGTTCCCAGATTTACTAATTCGTAGTTCAAAGTTGAACTTTGGAGTTTTGAATTAGTAGATCTTTTAAACCGATCTTTCAAATCATAAAGGTCTTCTAGTTTGACTACAGACTTAGGTATAGCATTGTTAGTGCTATCCTATTGCAATTGTCGATCATGTTGGTCTTCGTCAATTATTTGATTGGTATAGGGTCCTTCAGATGTGAGAAAACTCACGCTGTCAGTGTTATATACCTAGGGGGGTAATATGGGGTACAAAGGGAGGTACCCAAGGTAATAATGTAATGGGCCCATGGTATTAGTGGATGGTATGAGGGAACCATGGTAATGATCCATGGTGTTGCATGTATGAGGCCTATATAGAGGCTAGAGACTCTACATGAAGAAATTGTGTAAAGGAATAATGTCAATAAATATTGTATGAACAAGCATATGGCTTGTGGAGTGTTCTCCTTTCTTAAGGAGTGAATGTATGGTGTTGCCCTACCTTAAGGGTTTGATCAATAAAGAATCATTTCATATTATTTCTGGGTTTATTTGCATTGTCTTATATCAAAGCTATAACAGTCAGGATCGTCGTTGAAAATTCTCCAATTTGTGATGTTATCAGGAATAGAAGGTCTCAAGATTAATTCTATTCAGAATCTATCTGGACTAAAATCTTCTGAAGGGATAAGTTTAGAAGTTATGTTAGCTAAAAGGTCTACACTTGCATTTTGGAGTCTAGGAATTGATGAAATATTAAATGCTATAAAGTGCTCAGTTAGATCTTGAACTAGAGATTGATAATGTTTTAAATGACCTGATAAGCAGTGTATAGTATTACGTACCTGTCTGACTACAATTTCAGAGTCTCCGAAAACTTGAAGGTATTTGACATTTAATCTGATTGCTTTGTACAACCCTTGGACTAAAGCTTCATACTCCGATGTATTGTTGGTGCAATCAAATTTGAGTCTGCAAGTTAACATAATTTTATCTCCTTCTGGACAAACTAGCACGCATCTTGCTCCTGCTCCTTCGTTAGATTTAGAACCATCAAAAAAATATTTCCAAAATAAAGATTTATTTACAGGACTATCTAAAAAATTGATACATTTAGAACTATCTGTTTGAGAAAAAATTTCGACTTGAGATAAAACAAAATGTTCTAAGTAAGGTGATGTGTGAGAATTAAAATTTCCTAGGAAAGAATCTACTGAGTAATTGCCAATAATGTTGTTGTTATATGCTACTGGCTCATTCTCTCCCTCTAGCTCCGTTACTATGTATTTTTTATGTCGTTCTCATTCAACTTTTATTTGATTTGGTTTACCATTGTAGGGCAGCCACATGTGCGACCAATCAGTTGCGAAGTATCCATGGAGTTTTTCTGACCAATCCTTGCTAAGAATTAAGCCATAAAATTCTGGAATATCAGCAACTAAAATGTCGATAACTTGACATACCTTTGGGTTGAATGACAGCGTTATGGTAACCCGATTCAATTCGCAATTACCTCGACTTGTGATCGATCTCGCTGCACTATGCGCATAGCAGACTTCTGTGGTTGAATGTTCAATTTTGTACATATTGATTTTGGTAAAATATTCGATGAAGCTCCAGAATCCACTAAACAATTATGCACATTTTTATTAAAAATTTCATAAGTAAGAAAAAAGGGGGGAGTATGAGATCTCGATCTACCTCCAATTAACGCGATGTCGTTTGTATCAACTTTGTTAATCGCATTAGTCGGAAGTCTTCCCATGTCATGGGAAGCTTGAGAAATTACAGCGGCAGGCAAAGGTGCAACTGGCACAACATGTAATTCTTTCAAAAGTATCTTTTGTTGGTGTTTTAATTTGCTCAATTCGTAAAGAGTGATGTTGGCTCGAGTCTTCTTCATATCTTCTATAATATTGTACTCCATTTCATCCGAAACAATCAGCGTTTTAGATGGAGCAGAGGAATCTGTTTAGACTGTGCTAGTTTGAGTCACTTTAGATGTTGTCTTCTTGGGTGCAACTTTATCCTTCGTTGTCGAGCTTGCACTCTTTGGCTTAGAAGTAGTTTGGGGGGGATCACGCTGATTTCTGCTTCGTGTACTAACCGGGAATGCTTCTTGATCCTCTTCTTGTGGGAGGATGAAATCCCACATTCCTTGTAACTCTACAACTTCTTCTTCATCAGTTTTCTCTTCAGTAGTGATCTCCTCTTCTTCTTCTTCAGATTCAACGTTTGTAATAGCATTGGGGTGCTTTGAATCATTCGAGGGATTTCTTTTAAAATCTCTGTATGGCTTCTTTGAAGAAGTGTCTGCCACTTGTTTCTTAATGTCGACCATCTCGTTAGACATGGTCTTCAAAACTTTTTGTAATCCTTCTAAATCAAAAGGATCTTTCGATTGCTTTTTCTTGGGATCTCCTTTGAATGTTACCTTCTTAGACTTACGTTCTTCGATCGCGATCTTCTTTTCCAAGGCTATAATCCGTTTCTCTACAGCTATTGCTTCTTTCATATTTTTAGCCAAAGTTGTCTTATTAGCCCTATCCACGAAGATTGTTATATTTGATGGTAAAGTAGTAATGTACCATTCACTTCGCACTTCTTCGCTGGGCTTGGAAGCGGTAGGGATTTTGTTTAATAATTTATTGAAACGAGAATTGAAGTCTTTGATAGGTTCTTTTGATTGGGCCCTGAGGTTTGACAGGTCACTAATCAACGTCGCAGTAGACCTATCATCACCAAACTTAATGAAGAATTGCTCTTCGAAGATGTCCCAACTAGTAATAGATCCATATGGTAGTGAAAAATACCATGATCCCACTGTTCCTTGAGGGTATAAGGAAAAAAGTCGAACGATAGCATCTTCGTTGGTAACTCCATTAAGATTTATGGATAGCATAAAGTTATTGATATGCTCTTCCGCTAGCATGCCTTCTTCAAGATTGAATTTAGGTAGCCATTTTTCAGGATGGGTTGGCAGCTAACTCAAGGGCGCAGGCATTAAGACTACCCCTTGATTGTTCCACGGAGATTGAGCCATCGCTGATTTAGTAACAAAAGGAAGTGCAGAAAATGATCCCTGAGGTTGAGAAGATGAGGATATAATAACTCCGGATGATTGAGAAGGGGATGTAGAAGTACCAGTAGGTTGGTGAACAATGATCTGGAGTGGCGAAGTGGATGGTTGACTTCGCGGTGAGGAAGTTGAAATGGATGATGATGGTGAAAGAGTCTCGCTATCGGACCCTTTAGGTGATTTCCTTGCTCTCTTCCTAGTGGGTAGAGGTAATTCAGTTGGCTGAACACCAAACTTTTCGCTCTTTAGTCTGGTTAAGAAATGAGCAAGGTTATATTGCGAAGTCACGCTGCCTTGAGATTTATCAGATCTTTGAGGAGATATAGAAAATCGCTAAAGTTTTTGAATCAGATATTCGACTTCAAGCGGTTCAATAGTAGATTGTTCTGAAATTTCGGGGTTTGTAGCAGCGACTATTGATCCTACGACTTCTAGTTGTGGATTTAAAGATTCTAAATGAAGTGGAGAAGTCGAGGGAGATGGTGAGGGCAATTTACTCTCAGAATGGTATTTAGATTTGGAGTTACTTGCCATTCATAGTTCGAGGCCCTCCTTCTAGCGCCAAATATGTTGAAGCCCCGAAAATCGGGTCAACAACAAGAGGGATACCCACCCGGTCCGAACCTTGGTTGGCAGCTCCTTTTCTGTTTGGTATAGCGGGTCCGACTGGGGATAATGGGACCAGTTTCCCAATTTGTGTGTGTGTAAGATTGATTGATGTTCCTGGCTTTAAAAGATTTTAATTGAAGTGATCTACTTCTAATTCTAATCTAATGACATGTAATTGTATTCTAAAAAAAGAAACAACATCTAAATCTATACTAACCCGGGGTATGATTCTTCTGTTATGCGATCTAAAATGATTTCAGATAACAATCGGTAATAAAGATCATTCAACTGTTATAAGAAAACTATTCAATATAGATGAACCACTTCGCATAAAAAGTTAGGCGAAACAGTTGCGAAAAACATATCGCATAATAAGTTGTTCATATATCGAGCATACATAAATAGCTATCATCGTACAAAAGTGCCAAATGATAACTCAGGCATTCAAGTGTTAACATATAGACAACTAAGCTTAAATATCACTCTAACACAGGAGATAGAAACAGTTAAGAGATAGAAGTACCATTTATAACTAGCTCTACTCATGAGCTTCAAGCGATAGCGATTTATCTCTTCTCAATCCAACATCAACTAAGAGTATAGAAGTGCAACATCAGTAGCAAATATCAGATGCAAAAATCAATAAATCCTGTTCCATTCATTCACCAAAACCTCCTCGGAGGGTGCAAAAGTGCATGTTCTGAGGACAAGTTTTTGATAAATTTCTGGACCCTTCTCTAAATGCATGATAAGGGTTTAAATACTACTAACTATGTCTAAAAATAACTTATTTACAAAAATTTAAGATACGGTTTAAATGACCGTCCCTTCTCTAGGAAAAATAAGATAAAACTATTTCTAAAATTAAATCTAAAGCTAACTATTTCTGTATTTTCTCCTTAATGTCGCAAGCATTCAACATTTGCTTGAGAAGAGTCAGTTGGCTGACTTCATCCTTTAAATGTGCTGCAAAAACGGAATCAGCA
This sequence comes from Pinus taeda, assembly GCA_000404065.3. NCBI lineage: Eukaryota > Viridiplantae > Streptophyta > Pinopsida > Pinales > Pinaceae > Pinus > Pinus taeda. The sequence continues at coordinate 1,730 of APFE030673684.1, read as the reverse complement.
AGAGCTGACACTATCTTTTCAGTATTGGGCTTACAGGAGACTGAGCAATTAGAGGCTTTCCATTTCGAGAAGTTTTACCGAGCGATGCGCGATTAGCGCTAATCGCGTATCAAAAACCTCCTTTGTTTCTTAATCTAGGCTTCCTTAGTGTGATTTTTGCCTCTTGCGTGTTTTCTTGTAGCGGATGTAAAGTTGAAATTTTGTGAAAATAGTGATTCCGAAAGCTCTTGACCTTGAGCCCTAAACTGCCTATCTTTTATGTCAGCGTTGTCTAGTACTCCTTTAACCATTTCTGTGCAGGGGAGAATTTTGGGCCTTACCGCTCTCCGGTGCAAAAATGAACAAGCTAACTCTGCCACTGATGCTTCAGACAACCTTGATGAGTTTGTAGTAGCCATAAATCCCATTACCTTAAGATTCTCTTTTCTCAAGTAAATTATGTATGCCTTCCCAAGTGAAAATACCCACGTTTTTGTTGCATGCGGTCTTTTTTTTATCTTCAGACATCAGAGCCTCACCTATCTTCATCGTTGTTTCCTGTACACTGCTTTGTATAATCTATTGTCCTTTGTTCCTGCAGTTTACAAGTGAAGTGAGAGTAATGATAATAAATAATGACGGGAAAGCTCTCAATGCTTAATACCTGCAAAATTATATCACCTTACGTGCACTGGCTCTTCACAAAATCATATTTCCTTAACAACTGGCAACTACTTCAGTAATGAGCATTTAAAGCGCATAACCAGTTCGTTTTAGGGAAAAAAGTTTTTTCTTGAATAATGAGCCAGAAGAGTCTGTGATGGAGCGATTTCGCAATTTGCTTTGCAATATCGCAGATCGCTACATTGCATAATCGCAAGATCTTTCTGTTGTCCTATCGTAAGATTGTTTTGTCGCAATTTCGCATGATCGCAACATCGCATAATCGCAATATCGCGGAATCATAATATATGTATGTTTTGTGTTAAGCAGATTCTTGCGAGGCGCGATTTTGCGATATGCGATAGGTGTTAAGCAGTTTCTTGCGATGCGCGATTTTGCGATATGCACTATCGCATATCGGCGTTTTCTGCGGTTCTTTTTATTATAAGTGTGCTTCTAAGGCTTGTGATGCAATATATGTTTATCCTTATGCAATTTCGCATCACATTCTCGCGATTTTAGAGTTTAGCTTGTAAGTAGGCATGCTGTTATCTTTTCTGCGATGCGATATCCTTTAAAGAGTGATTTTGTCTTCCCTCATCACAAAACTTAAGCTTTTTTAGATATTTTCAAAGAGATTTTCCTAAGTTTATGATGATAAAATTTTATTGAAAAGGAAATACAATCACTAGTTGATTTTTTGAATTTTTAACTAAAGGTCCCCATTTATTTAGTATTAGTCATAACACTAAATAAGAAGGGGAGTTGTTGATGGCCACAACACCTCCATAACTGAAATTGAAAGAAAGTTCTTTTTTAAGATGATTACCCTCTGTTACACAAAAATATCGTCACCCTGATTATTTGCAGTCGGTGTAGGCCTATCATCACCTATACCAGCTTCCTAAGCAAGTCTTAAACCTTAGCTCTTCAAAAGAAGCTTGAAAAAAGAGAGAAAGACATCAAAAAAGCAATGTAACTCTGGTTCCGCACTTTCTCTTACTTTTGCCTGCGGGCCCGCACCTTTTGTTCAAGGTATCTGCGTACTTATACGCTCTGTATGTAAAGGGGAAGGTGCGTACCCCTGT
>APFE030673681.1:73891-124415 GCA_000404065.3 Pinus taeda | reverse complement strand
CCCCTCTACTTTCTCAATTAAACTCTAAGTAAGTATCATCCATGGTTGAAAACATAATAGAAATATTGCAAGTGAATTCATGTTGCTAGAGTGACTATATGATACTTCACCTTGTGATAATCCTATATCTCTGGTGAGCCTTGACTATAAGTGTAGTTATGAGGAAGCGAATCTTATCGAGGAGCTCAAGGGACCTAAAACTATTGTAAGCACCATTGTTTAATATAATGATATGTTTTTCACAATTTATTTGTGTTTCTTTTCATGTAAATGGCTACATCTATGTTTATTTTTATAGATTTAGTTGATTTATGCTACTAAAATTTTCTTGAAAGATAACATTTATGTATTGGTATCTTTGTTTGTAGGTGAGAGGTGTTAGAGAATGGGACAAAGAATATTAGATAAAGCATCAATTTGGCCAAGCTAGGATTAAGCTTCAAAAGAAGATATGCACTCAACAACCTTCCTTTTATTATGCATGTGTGCATGTAGGTTACTGTAAAAACCTAGTGGATAAGTATTTTCTATCATAGATAACTAGGTAGAAATATGCAAAGAACATTTTGGTAACAAAGGGGAATTCTAGGAAAAAAAGTGGTGAATCCACTAGGCATCCAATACGAAAATATTTATCTCTTTAATATTTCTATTTATCTCTTTCATTTATTGTTTTCAATTCATTCTTACTTTTTATTACTTTCCAGTAGTGTTTAATGTATTTATAGCTACTAGATCTAGCTATTTTGATTAAAAAAATAATATCTAGGTCAAGTTCATGTTAAGCCATAAACAAGCCGCATATTAACCATAAAACCCCTTATTAAGCCACATATGTTTCTTTATTAAATTATATTGTTATATTTTTATGCAGGCTAGAACCTTTCACTATACCCTTCCATCATACTAGCACCCTTCATCTCCTATATATACCCCAAGGAGACCTAGTCTTAGGATCATGCTATCTTATCTTCTATTGTATTCATTATTAAGGGAGTTTCGGCCCTCGAAGTGGATATTTGACTTATTATCATTTTTAAGGAACATGGTTCACAATATTTGCTATGAGAGCATACAACCCTGTGGTTTTTCTACTTCAATGAGTCATTATGGAATTTTAACTATAGATTTTCTTCTAGGATGGTTCGAACCCTAAAATGTTAAGATGATTAATAAGAGATATTGAAGTATATTTGATCGAATTTTCAATTTTTTATTCACTATGTTTTTTGGAGATATACCCTATGGAAGTTATGGGTTGTGAATGATCCTAAAAACATTTCCAAATGAGCGATCCTAGAATTTTTGTTAAAAACAAATTTTGGGACACATTAGACTGTAAAATTATTAACAGACTAAAGATATATATTAGGGTATATTTGGTATAAAAAAATAGATTCAGGTTCGCTACATATTTGATATATACTCTGTGGAGGTTAGGCTTTGTGAAAAATGCTAAAACCAATTTCAAACAAGTGATATGGAATTTCTGTTGTAACATTCTCATGGAGAAGTTTCAAACTATCAAATTTTTAGAGACCTGAGAAGACATAATGTTGTACCTCAAGTAAAATTTTCATAATCATATTTGAAAAATTGGACATGTTGTATGCTTACAAGTCCACTCTTTAGAAGAGACAAAAATAAATAAGTCCTTGGAAAAGACCATACACTCACTTGGAAAATCAATTTTGGCAGAACTCTTGAATTTAAAGAGACAATATTAGATTGCTATAGGATCAAATTAAACACTCAAAAGGGCTCATTTGATATATATTATATATATAGTCTGTAATTAAGATTTTGAAATGTACATAACTTACAATTAGCATAAATTTTGGTTATGAGGCCTCTTTTTAGTGATTAAAATTTTGCGATAAAAAAAAATGACCAATATTATTTACACACATACTCTTAGTGGGTTTTTGAAATAATTCAGCACCTAAACCTCTAGAAATGTTATCCATGAACATGAAGAAATAGAATATGTCCAATACTAGTTACCCAAGTTGGAAAGTCATTTGTCACAGGTGCAAGGATCAATAAAAGATATAAAAAATATATATAGAGGAAAAGAAACAATAAATACAATATATCAAGTTATAAAAATTCATCATGGAAGAAATACAAAATTCATGAATTCCATGGAAAATCTTCTCTCAAAGAGGCTCCTAAAAAAGGTATAGAGATCTAGAAATTAGGAAAATAAGAAAATAATATGTTGAAATTCAATCACATTGGGGATTATTATATCACAATTCAAGAGTACAATATGGAATCACGAAACCATAATCATTATTTTTCAACCATGATGTACATCATGAATGCTCCAGGTCAACACTAAGGAACTATTTCATTTTAATGATAGTTATGAAGGATTTTTATGGTAGAGATCCTATAGCATGGATATTCTATGTAGAAAAATACTTTGACTTGCACCAAGTGATAACCTTACAAAAGACAAATATGGAATTTAAATACTACTTGATGTATACCCATTCACACATTACACATGTGGTCCTTTTATTATTAGTATGGCATTATCACATATACACTTACACACTACATGCTCATTTAACTCATATATTCCTCCTCTTAGTGTCATGTCATATACATACAACCCAATATGACCCCCTTAGGGTCATATCATATACATTTAACCCCATATATTCCATCATGGGGTCATATCATACATGTTAAGCCCCATGTGAACCCTAAAACCCTTTATTAAGAACTATATATATTATGTATTCTATTTCTATTTTTATATTTCTACGAAGGCCAAAACCTCACATTATACCATTTCATTACTCATTCGTACATTGCGCATGTGGTCCATTCAATATTAGGCTAACACTATTACATATACACTTACACCTTACACACACATATAACCCCATAAATGCCCCCTTGGGGTCATTTCATACATGTTAATCCCTATACAAGCCCCATATTAACCCTAAAACCCCTTATTAAACTCTATGTATATATTTATTAAAATTCTATTTTTATATTATTATGTAGGCTAAAACCTTTCAGTATACCCTTTCATTACAAATGTAACATTTGTATCCTATATATATACCAACAAGACCTATTCTTAGGATCATCAAATTTTGTCTTATACATTATATTCATTATAAAAAGAGGTAACTCCCTCAAAATGGACTATAATTATAGGATTCTTATCATTTTTAGGGCACATGGTTCATTTCATTTGGTATAAAATATATGACTTTGGGTTTTTCTACTTCAAATGCGTCATCATGGATTTTTCACTATGAATTGTTTTTTGGAATCTTAGAACAATGATATTTTGAGTTGATTGAGGAGAGATTGAGATGTAATAACAAAATATTATATTGTAAATTGTTATAATTTTAGAGATATAACTTATAGAAATTAGGGTTTATGAATATTCCTGAAATCGGTCTCAGTAGATTGATCCCATAACTTTCACGACATGATTTTCTAGGAAGATCCAAATCATGAAATTTGGATCTAATTTGGGAGAGATCTATACATATATCTAATTAAAAATTTATATTCTAATTTTCTACAATTTAGAAGATATACCCTATAGAAGTTAGGGTTTGTGAATAGTCTTAAAATTAATTTCAAAACAATGTTTTTGCAATTTTAGTTGTAACTTTCTCCTAGAGAAGTTTAGAGTACAAAATTTTTAGGAATTTGAGGAGACATACTAAGATAGTGTGTGTAAAAAATTTAGAATCATATTCAAAAAATTGTACACATGGCCCATAGGTTGACTCTTGGAAAGAACAAAAAAATCAGTGACTTTTGAGAAAATTACCATAACTTTCATGAAGGACATTAAATTTTAGTTACACTTGTCGAATTATTGAGAAGAAATTATAGAGTGCTATAGGATAAAAGTTTAAATTCAAAAAGGCTAAAATTTCATAGATGTATTATAACAAAGTTCACCCATCCAAATAATCTACAAATTGGGGTTTTGAAAAATACGTAACTTTTCAATGGCATAATTTTTTTATTAGAATATCAATTTTTGGTGATTGAATTTTCCTTGTAAATAGGAAAAAAAGGAGAATTATTCATTTACTCACATTATTCATAAGGATGCTTCTTCAACTCTTAAACCTCCATTATGCTCATCCATGGCTCATGAAAAAATTGAAGATGTTTAGTACTAAGGATTCAAGTTGGAAAGTCAATTGTCACAAGTTCAAGAATCAATAAAATTATGGAAGAAAAGGAAAACAACAAGGAAGAAATATAAAAATATATTAAGGAATAAATATAAGCATTTATCAAGGAAAAAATACATGAATTTCATGGAAAATATTCTCTTGGAGAGACTTCCAAAAACCAAAATGGATATGCAAGTTAATTATGAAAATAAGGAGAAAAAATGATTTGGAACTCAATCATATATGGGGATTTTTCTATCGTAATTGGAGAGAAAAAATATTGAATCAAAAGACCACAATCATGATTTTCCAATCCAATATCCACATCAATGCAACTTCAACCCAACACCAAGAAACTATTTAATTCATATTTCAAAATTCATGAGCATTCTACAAACATCAACCATAATTGTTCAAGTTCCTCTCCCATGGAAAAAAATAATCTTTAAAATAAAGCATCACATCTATATCAAAAATGTCAATATCCTAGCCAAAATTTATCATTAAAATTATAGTAAACTTTTGGAAGTTAATTGAAATTAACAAACATTCTAATAAACTCAACAGAAATGAAGTATAAAAAATTAATGAAATTTTGTTATTGTATTAATGTCTAGTTTATGTCATCGAAATCATCCTTATTACTATTATCCTTTTATGATATCAAAATATTTGTACTATGCACGTATTAAAAAAGCTTATATTATTAATGCTATTTATCCCAACTTATTATTATCAATAAACCTTTTTTTTATTTGTTATTTTTAGTTTATGCTAAAGACATTTGTGTTAGAATCCTAGTACAAAAGGAATAATTAATAATATTATAATATAGTGGTACTTTATTACTATATTATGAATTTATTAGTTTAATAAATTTTAATATTGTTATAATATTTTTTAATGGGTTTATTTTAAGTGATTCCGGGCAAATTATTATTATCATCCCCACGAGTTTCATTCTTGCAAGTACATATGAGTTGTAATGGATTCAGCCTTGTGTTGAGTATGAATAGTCCCTTCGGACGAAAACATGTATTTTTATAGGAAATATAATATATACATATATATATATATATAATATATATTACATATATATATATATATATATAAATATATATATATATATATATATATAGATAGAGAGAGAGAAGAGAGAGGAGAGAGAGAGAGAGAGATAGATAGAATAGTAATACTCAATTTTATAATGTATTTTAATAAATTTGTTAGTTTAATTTTAGGTTTTATCTCTTTTTTTCATATTTATTTCCTCTTAGTGGATTAGTTTTTCACCTTTATTTGTCTTAAATATGAACCACACTTGTTGGTTAGAAATTTTGATAACAAATTACCTATGTGATGTATCTTAAATAAGTTTTTCAACATGATCTACTTTACTCCAAACACCAATATAAGAAATTTTGATGGTAATGATCCTATAATGTGGATATTCCTTATGGAGCATTACTTTGATATACAGAAGTAGCAACCTTACAAAAGGTAAATATTGCATCCATTTTTTAAAAACAAGATAAATTTGTATAGCATCAATGGTTTTGTGAAAGGAAAAAGGATTCTACTGTATCTTGGTCTATTTTTATATAGAGTTTGATAACACATTATGGGGATATTGATCAACACTACTTCTTTATTTAATTGGTAAATATTCAACAAACAAATCTAGTTACAAAGCACATCCAACAATTCCAAAAGTTGAGTGTCAAGGTAAAGAACATTTTAGAGTATATTTTGTTAGAACTCATTATGGGTACTTTAAAGGAAAGCCTCAAACATGAGTTATGTTCATTTTGTCCTAAGTCCCTTGACATGTTTTCAGTCTAGCAAAAAAAATTGAAAGTAAAAATATGTCTTGTAGAAGAGTGGTCACTAACAATGATAGAGAACATCAGACTCCATCTCCTAGCCTCACTCAATTGACAAGGTTGACACCTTAACAAATGGATGAAAGAAATAACAAAAACTATATCTTATAGTTCATTTTCAAATCATATCACACATCTCTCTATATCATTTAACTATTTACAATAATTATTGGTGGATTTGAATGATGAAGTTAATTGTTCTATATTTTTTAATCAAAATTTGGTAAGAAGGTTCTTAGTGAAATCACTATTTTTTGTTACTAAATGTATTTGTGAATATATAAATGAATTTAGAATCCTTAAAACCTAAGTAAACAAATGGTGTATATTTAATAACTTAAATCTACTAAATTTTAAATAAATCTCATCTAAAAAGGTGTAGCCTAACTTATAGGTCAAATAGATTTTTTCACCTAAATGTTATTTTTTTGTTGTTTAAAATGTATTTTTGAATGCATAAATGGATTCAGCACCATGAAAAACCTAGAGGCACTCAAATTCTACCAAATAAACAACTTAAACTCAAATTTTTAAAATCTATGCCAGATTTTGGTTAAAGTTAACTACAATAATGGTTAATGGACATCTCTTAAAAAATAAAAGACTCATTTAGTATATGAGCATAGATCCATCTTAAATAGGGATCTAACATGAACTGAGAGAGATCCAAATTCTTCAAGTGCAATTTTCTTTATGAGTTGGCATTATTTAAATGTTTTGTAGAGTTTTTTAATTTTTAATTTTTTAGATTTTTTAAAAAATTATTTTGGTTTTAGATGTTTTAAAATTTTACACATCATAATGGGTTGTAGAATGAACCTCTAGACTCAATTACAATATTGTTGACTAATAGAGAACGAACAATAATTTAGAAATAAAAATATAATCAATTTAACTTGAAAATTAAGCCACTAATAGTTGATGCAGATGAAAATGGTTAATAGACATGTCTTAAAAAAAATTCTAATAATATTATTGACTAGTTAAGAAAAAAACAATAATTTAGAAGTAAGGATATAACAAATTCAACAATCATTTAGAGTATATTACAATATTATTTAGAGTATATTACAACATTATTGACTAGTTGAGAAGAAAACAATAATTTAGAAGTAAGGATATAACCAATTCATTAAAAGTCAAACCAATAACTTAATATTAATTGATTTGAGGCAGATGAATTACATTTTACTCCTTATTAGAATAATTATGCTTATGTTTCAATATTTAATCATATATATGTTTGAACATTTGAGTGTATTTCATGGGTTTACTCTTCGTTCAAATTGAAAATATCAAACTTAAAATAAGCTACTCTATCATTAAAATGTGTTTTTTTGGGCGAGAACACGGGTGAGAGTTATTTTGTTTAAATTGTTATATGAATTGGTTGGAAATAAATAAATAAATAAATATGAAAATGAAATGGAAAAAAGTTAAAATTATAAGTTTTAATTTTATAAATGGTATTATTTAATTATTATTTAAATAGATTTTTTGAACATTAAAATTTATTTATTGAAGAAAGATATAGAGGTGGAAGAGGAATTGCCTAGACAGTGGTCGCAAATAAAAATTCAAAAAAGCTTTACAGTAGTAGTGTTTGAATCATGTTTTTGATGGTGGAAATGGAAACATCCCATCAAAAACCTGTGAGGCTTATAAAATCTTGAAGTTTGACAACTATAACCTGGATTTACAAAAATCCTTACAGAATTTTATCATAATTTTACCAAATTTTCCATGATTTTCAAGACAAAAAACAATCTACTTAAAACCTAAACTATAGGTCATTATTAAAATATTATTAAAAAAACATATTTTAAAAACAAAAGAAATCACAATCTTATAAAAAAATCACTAAATTAAACTGATCTCTGACCAAAAAATCAGTCTTTCAACAGACAATTTCCATTGTCAGTGCTGAACATAGATCAGATTGTACTGTTGTAAATTTACAAGTCCTCCTGCACTTGATTGCCTGGTATTTCTCATTAGAGAGGACCAGATTGTACTGTTGTAAATTTACAAGTCCTCCTGCACTTGATTGCCTGGTATTTCTCATTAGAGAGGACCAAACATATTTCAAGTTTCCAACCATAGCAATTTATTTATATGGCACTTTTATTGGACAAGACGTTGCCGCAACATGCTCCCTCTTCTGTCTACTTTGTCTGTTACGATCTTGTTTTGAGTCGAATGGATGTAGAGAGTTTGTTCTGGCTCATTAGTCATCCACTCTGGTGTGACTCTCCAAAAATCTCTCTTGAGGCCGTATGAGGCCGTATAGATATGGTAGTAAATATACAGTTTATTAATAAGTATTGAATGAGGGAGTTGTTTTTAGTGTGATTTTTTGGACTTTCTGGTACTAAAATCCGTGGAAAAATTTGAGGTGAAATTTTGATTTGTGTTATTTAAACTTGTTTTTTCACTATATATACTAATTCACCACTATGGAAAACCCCAGGGCATTTCTAATGCACAAAATTACCCATCAAGCTTGTGATTTCAATAAACTCCTGCCAGATTTTAAAAAAATTACAGCATAAAAACCCACTATAAAAAATTTCATAAAATCGCACTCAAAACCACTCCTTAAATGAGTGAGGTTGTATGTTTATCTCTAAATAATTGATCCAACTTATACACCTATGTTCATTTAATGGGCATTGGCAAACTACTGATTTTATTTTTAGCCACGTAAATATCACTATCCATTTATTCAAAAGTAAACCTTAATCTCGATCCACACACAATGGTAAAAGGCAATTAATATCGATGTATTCCTGTCATTTCCGGAAGTTATTTAAGACTTTCTTCCATAGGAAAAGCATTTATTCTCGGCTGGCTCTGCAAAGCAAATTCACTGCACCTCAAATGCAGCAGGAAAAACACTGTTTTGAGACCTTGATGACGCCAAATACCAGTAAGGTACTTTGACAAGTGGGAGCGGCTTGCATTTACAAGGTTTAACATTGAACAACCACCAGATTGCAAATAATTTTTTCTGCTTAATTCAATAGATTTTTCCTTAAAATTTATTATTTAATTTTTAAAATTATTACTTAATACATTATTTAATTATCTCATTAATAATTTGGTTCTTTTAAATCTAATCTCTTAGCCCTCGGGTCAATTTCTCCTCCCTAAGATTCTCCTGTATGAAGCAAACCCCTTTACCACTGTCAACCCCCACCCTTCTTTTGGAGTCTTTCTAATCTAGTTGTTACTCCTTTCTATTTAACCTGGATTGGCTCTCTTTGCACTCATTTAAAAAGCTATATTTTAAAAATAAAGTCTTTATTTAACAATGAAATGATAGTAATAGTAATAACTTTTAAATTTACATATTAGAATACGATGTTAAGATGTTGATAAATAAAATGATAGTAATAGTAATAATTTTATAAATTTACATATTAGAATACGATGTTAAGATGCTTTGATTGAGAAGTTAAGTTGCGCAAGTAAATGAGTTGAGGAGTTTTTTTTATTTAGGATGTTATTTTGCATCTACAAATTTTATATAATCAAGTATGGGGATATGTTGCAGTGGTTGTAAATGAGTGTAAACATTTAAATGTTGCTCAATATTGGAGAGATGTTGTAGTGTTCGTAAAATGAAGCATTAGATGGAAAAAAGAATAATAATAAAATATAAATAAAATTGATTTAAAAAATAATAATTCAACACAATTCAATTTATTATATTATAATTCATTGTGAATAGTTTCTATTCAAAGTTACTATTTATTTGTAAGTGGAGCTAGGCTAGGGTTTCTGCAACTTAGTATTCAAAAAGCTCCATTTTCAGGTTGTTCATGGATTCATGTTTTTTATTCATAGGAGATATTTCACCTAAATTGTTACATACTGATATTGATAAGGGTCAATGAGTGGTTTGGGAGGGAGGGGTGAAATCCCCTCCTAGAGGAATAGTGTGACAAGTAAACAATTGAAGAATTTTGGGAGTTGTGAAAACCCTCTAGGAAATGGAAATAAGTGGGATAACCCAATACTCAGGGCTCAGCGGAAATCCCATCTCAGCGGTCGATGCCTACATAAAGCAGTTATCAACCCTACATTCATCATTCCACCTAATAGATTGGAAGGATACTATGGACATATGAAGGCACCCTCATATTTAAATAGGTAGGAATCTGGTCAATAAAGAGGGATTTAGTGAAATGGATATAGTCAAAATGGTAGCCAAAGCGTGAGATAGATCTAAAGCTAGGGAAAAATGGTTTTTTACAGTGTTAATCTTGAATTCATAGGAAAAGATGGGGTTTTTTAAGGAGGCCCCTATTACCTCAACAATGCGGGCCTATACATGAGACATTGGGAGGAATGTTTTAATATAGTTAAAGAAGAATTATTGGCAACCCCAGTTTGGGTACAATTGTACTCCCTACTAGGGGATTTTTGGGACCCAAAAATTTTGGAATGTATCGAGAATGTCATAGGGAATTTTATGAAGATTTTGGAGACCATCAAAGGATGCCATTATATATTGTATGCAATAATCAATGTGTACATGAACATCTTGTAACCACCTCTGGTGTTAATAGAATTGGAATATCAAGATGAAATTTTGTGTTCAATCACTTCACTATGAGCACATACCATCTAGTGTTGGAGATGCCATGAACAAGTGCATGTGTTTAAGGATTTCCCTCTTAGAAAGGGGGAACTACAAGATGAGGCCTCATGGGGGACTAATGATGGCTTCGAAAAGGTAGTGAATAGAAGAAGGAACCTAAAGCAGTAACCACAACATATGGAGCAAAAGAAGGTCATTGAGGATAATGCCTTCACAACATTAGAAAACATAGAGGAGAATATAGTATCGCCTAACGACCTAATGGTAGTGGAGATGGTGGAGGAGTCTCCTCAAATAAAACCCACTCCCAAGAGGAAAGCCCCTGAGGAATCTACAACGGAGGTAGGGAGGTAGAGGAAACCCATGTTAGAAGAAGTTCAACCAATGGTGAAAGAAAATATAGAATTCCAAAGATCAGAGGAACAATTTATGGTGAAGTTAATCCAAGAATGGGAACATGTGGAACCTATTGTATTTGTAATACTTGCTTAAATTCCTAACAAACGGCCTGGTTTTCATCTTTGAGGCAACACCTTGAAAGATCATTTCAAAGAAGGATTAGCATATCAGAGACTAACATCATATGGGAGGCCCAAAATTTTGGGAGTCGAAATTTGGAGGAGAGCTGAAATGAAAAGGAGAGTCGAAATTCAGAGGAGGGATGAAACAAAAAGGAAGGTATATCAGGGCCCGATATCGAAAGGCTAGAAATCAAAGATTTTTAGAGGAGATGGCATCAGTGCAACGTTTTTCGGAGGTCGTCTTTTCGGAGGGAAGAGATTTCATAACCTCTAGGTTAAAACATTTTATAAAAGTCCCTATCCAATGGAGGGGTTCCAATGTCAATTAACAATTGTTCATGTAGACTCAAGGGACCAGGGCGTGAACAAACTGGAGAACCCAGGCACTAGGTTGAATATTGGAGGTCCGAAATTTCAGACCCCTATTCTAAAGTGTTTTTTGGAAAACCTCGATGGAGGGGCTATGATATTATATGGCACTAGGCCACAAAACCCAGTCCTATGGGGAAATGGATATAAGAGGGATAAGAGTAAACTATCATGAGGCGAGCTCCTTAGTTTAAAGATCGAGTATGTTTGAGAGGGGATAGATGTCCATCTCTGCCTAACTAGTTCATGAAAGCATTTTAGGGGGGTAACCTGCATGGGCGATAAACTAGTGCTACCCCCTAAAGTTTCAAAATCAAAGGAGTGGGCCCATTGATCCAATGACCTATATTGATTTTGGGGGGTAACCGTTGGATCCATCCTCCTGCTCTTTTGCCTGGTAGAGGATGGTGGGGACCATTCGCCCCGTTACTTGTCTAGCACCACCAGTTTCAAGCGAGCGATGAATTCAAAAGGCAAACAGTAACTACTCCGGTACCGCTCTTGTCAACCTATCACCTGTCACCTCCCAATCCCCTTCCACCATGTGTTCCCCCCATGACACCATCCCACGTTAGATGACCATTTTCCCCTCTCCACCTATAAATATCCTTCCCTCTCTAAATTTTTAAAACCTTGTCTCATTTTTCCAGTACAGTCTCCTTCTGCAATTCGTCTGCTCCATAACATTGTTCGAGTACTTAACGTTGTAAATTATTTTTACCCTAGTAGTGTTTCCTTCATTTAAAAAAAAATAAAAGAAACAGAGAAAAAGAAAAATAAATAAATAAAAAAAGAAATAAAAAAGGATAAAAAGAATAATATAAAATCCATAAGTAGCAGCGAGCACATTTAAATGCCTCTTTTTTATTTATTTTTTATAATCCTCATCATATTCAAATATATTATTTTATTATAATAAAGTGATTTGATTGCTTTTCCACCAAGGGTTAAAGATTGTTCACTTCTCAATGGATGACATCAGGTCCGCCAAATCAATGGCCCCCGACGCATTATGGGACTACCGCCCACCCCCTCTTCCCCCCTCTGTTAACTCTCAACAACGTGGTTTTCTCGATCCTGCTTTCAGATACGTGGAAGCTCCATAGATATTGTGGTATCCCTCTCCCTAAAACCATAAACCACTTCCGTACCCCCCCACAAACCACTCCTTCCTCTGCTCACTCCTCCCACCATTTTCTCTGCCAATCTCACTCAATTGTTAAGTTTCCCCTATGCTTAGTAATCACCATTTCTCCAATAAACTTAGAAAGTAATCGTTAATCATTAATTCTCCCATGCAATTAACCGTTACCTTATTTTTTGCTCGTTATTAGCATTTTGCTAAAAGTCATATCCCTTATCCAAAACACATTATTTTTTGTTTTATGCCTACAACCAAAGCTTCCAGCTCAAACCTACAAGTAAACACCAATGATTTCCAGCTCACGATCATCTCATTTCTAGTTAATTGTTCTATTATCCTCATCATTTGCTTTCTTGTTTAAGATCAATCTAAGCTATGGGATGAATTTGTTATTTGTTTTCTTTTGATACTAAACAAATTCATCCCATAGCTTAGATTGATCTTCACAAGCAAGCAAGGGAGATGATTGATATTAAAATGAAACATATTTTTCATCAATGAAATTGTATTATTTTTCATTAGAGAATAGTATTGTCTTGCAGTATTCATTAAATTACTATCCCTAAGAAAACTGTTTAGAAAAATCCACTGATAAAAATTTAATTCGCATTATAAAGAAAAATGTATTTAATGAAAAACGAAATTGGGACAATGCTTTGATGAATGCTCTTTGGGTTGACCAAGTTACTTGAAAACCTTCTATGGGAACATCACCTTATTTCCTTGTTTATTGTAAAGATTCAATCCTACCAGCTAACCGCTATCAAGTCCTAGCCTTGTGATTGTCCTAGGAATCTCGAGGTAGACCTTGTCCAGCCATTCTAAATAGGACTGAAACTCTTCTCAAGTTGGAGGAGGAAAAGATAAAGAGAAAAGAAAATTTTGAAGTTCATCAAAAGCACATCAAGTGATGGTTTGATAAAAAGGTATACAGGTGATAAATTTAACATGTGAGACCTAGTCCTAAAGTGGGATAAAGCCCATAATGAAAAAGGAAAACACACTACATTTAAATCCTTGTGGATTGGTTCATACTTAGTACATGAGAAGATTGGCCCTCACACCTATCCTCTAAAATTCTTAGATGGTAATATTAACTCTCTTCCTATAAATGGCCAAGATTTAAAACTATATTTTTTGTAGCAGCCTTTGTGCTGCATCCCTCACATGTACATAATGTTTTTCTTTCTTGACATTCGTTATTTGTTTTTTTTATATATATCCTATCAATTTCCATTTTCAATTTGTTTGCAATGTATTTCAATTTTTAGATCATTGAACATACATAAGATTGTGTGTGAAAGAGTATCTTGTTTGGCTCAATGAAAATTTGGTGAGAGTTTAAGAGGTCATTGCGACAACCTTGTAACCTTTAGCAAACTTTAGATATCCTTCCTTTGTTTGGTCTTGGATATCTCTAAAGGTAAATAACATACATATGGAAAATATGATTCATTTCAATTAGATAACTTTAGTGGAGTTTTGATACCCACATCTATTTTAGGATCTTTGTTACTCAAATCGGTTTTGTATCAAATGGTGCTTTAAATAGGCCGACCCAATTGAGTAGAGAAGGGAGAGGAGAAAAATTAAGCAAGAAAATCAATTTCATAGAACATTCAAATCCTTGTAAAACAAGAAATAACCTCTCTTGTGTGTAAAATAAGTTAGGATCCCTCTTCCACCCTATTGAAATGAACACCCAATAAAATTCCAAAGATCATAAATGAAACTAAATAAAGTGTAAAGGAATGAAAAAGGATTCATGTGAAGAGAGGTGAAGAAAGAAAATTCGTCGGGGTATGGAACAACTGTGCTAGTAGTGAAGCAATACTTTTTATTTCTTGAGTGAATTCACCGAGGTACTGAACCATCTTGCTAGTGGTGGAGCAACACCTGGGATTAGTACTAAAATTCTAAACATCCTAACTCATAAATACATATTATCCTTCTCCTTAAGAAAAATAGTTCGATTAAAATTACTTCTATAATTGGCGACCAGTAGTGAAACTAGGGTAATTCATAGGATAAATCAATACTTCCTAAGGATTAGACATCAATCTTAAGTCAAGCTTAAATAGAGAAGTTGAGTTCCTACCAGTGAATCGCCAAGTGTTGTAGCTTCTACAACAATCCTAAAAAATTCTGAACCTTACACAATTTTGGAGACCCTACTAATCTCTCTAAAGATTATGCTCTTAAAATTTTCTCTAAGTGTTGAAGTCATCATAAGGTTCCATGAATTTTTCTTAAGTAAAAGTGCACTTGTTTTTTATAGGAATAGGGCACTTTTTGTCTATAACATAAGCGGCACTTCATAGCGATAATCCAACCCTTAAGATTGTTGCAATATCCTGTGCTTCGTTGCATCCTAACGCACAATTGGATCACATGTGTGGATGATGCTATATAAAGATTCAACCCCAAATTTGTAATTCATTAAGGAATTTTTCCCCTTTGCAACTATGTGCACATTTCCATCGCAAGAGCTCACTTTGTACCATTCCAAATTGCCACTGCACCACATGTCCCATTTGAGTAAGCTCGTTTCTCTCGTGCTTAAATATTGTGATTATTTTTTTTACGTTTGAGTTCTCCAAGTTTGTCTCATGTTTCTTTTTTAATTCCAAAACCTTTCGTATTCTGATGTGTATCTTGAAAACTTATATATGTGTTTGGGTTTTTATTTTGAATATTTGATGAGCACATGCATGATCCATACGCTATCTATACTTAACCATTTTCTCAAAACATTCACATCAGCACATATCAACATCAAAGCATTCCTAGGTTATCCTCTGCAAAAACTGCTCACTCTCACATTCTTACGTAGCCTCTTTTTGGCACATTCACGTAGTGCAAAACCCTAGCCATTCATCCTAGCCACTATGCGTTGCGAATGCATCGATATTAATTGTTTTCCTTGACTTGATGTGATGGCACAATACATAGGCATAATGATGAAATCTTAACTCTCACACTTTCAAATGTGCTCAACATTGATTCCTTTCCCTTTTGGTTGTGCTTGTGCCTCCCATAAGCTCATCCTTAAACCATTGTATCTAGAAACTTTATCTGCACCTTGTTTATTTTCTACCCCATCGATAGCATGTTGCACATCTCTAGCCCCTATTAATCAACCTTATCTCTTCCCAATGCAAGTGCACCCAACGCACTGTGTTTTTACATTGAGAATTACAAACACAAAACAAAGATAGAATAGGGATTTTATTGGACTAATTTGTCTCTTGGAATGAATGATTTTGTGCTTCTAGGTGTAAGATATTTTCAATGTATCAATGTGTCATCCTCGACAAAAATCATGCCTCCCTTTATGAGGAAATAACTGGTGAGGGAAGCAGTTGAGAGTAGCATCAAAGGTGTAGTGAACAATCCAAAACCAAAAGTACCAATACCCAAAGACATAGTCGGTTTCATCGACAAGTTAAGAACCATATCTTGGCAAAATATATTCAAATACTTCACCAGGAAAAGGAATTATGGAAGATAAAGAAGACAGAGAGATGTATTTTAACATTAAGAATTCTAGGCTTCATAGAATTGGTTGCCACTATCCTTTGCTACCTTGTGTGGAGACAATAGAACGGATCCTGCAACACATTGACCATGAAAACATGATTGTTATAATCTCAAAGGGTGAATTATATGCTACATATAAGTATCATAATATTCATATGTACTACAAACTCCCAAAGCCAGAAGAATACCTCAATTGAGGATGGTATGTTGATTTCAGAAAATCTACTAAGGATATCCTCAAATCTTGGTGGTAGGATCCAAGTAAATTTTGTCAAAAGCCTGAAGGTATATAAAAAACCAAGATGTTGAGGAAAGTGTACCAGTATTTAATGGCCATTTGTTTAAGACTATATGGACATGAGAACATAAACTTCTTTGAAGAAAAATGGGTTGTTATGTTGCACCCTTGCACTACCAAAGGAACTATTTTCAATTGATCCAACCTTATAGCTATGTCTTTGCAAAAATGTGTTG
This sequence comes from Pinus taeda, assembly GCA_000404065.3. Lineage (NCBI taxonomy): Eukaryota > Viridiplantae > Streptophyta > Pinopsida > Pinales > Pinaceae > Pinus > Pinus taeda. Next base: position 107,706 of record APFE030673681.1, on the reverse strand, counting down.
CAAAAGAAAAGAATGTGTTCCCAGGGTTGGAATGGAAATGATCTTGGGCTAAAGATATACCATTGGTGCACGTATTTTGCAAAATATTGTTGGAAACGAGTTACAGGGGAGTATATGCAAAGATAACTGAACTCTTCATCTCAATACTATATCAGATGTTGTTTGACACCAAAGCGACATGCATGTTATATAAGGCATGGGAAGCTCTAGTAGAAATTGAAGATTGGTTTGCATCGCTTCAAGGAACATTTAAAAGAGTCTTTAGAGCATACAAAATCTTTCATCTTATGACATTATTCATGACAGACAAGGTTTTCATGTAGGAAGTAGGCTATCATATTTCTATAGGGTTGTATGGATCATTGAAGAAGTCAAAAAATTCCCCATGGCCAATCTTCCTATTGCATATATGATCATACACCCTCAAGAGCTTGAAGGTAGTAGAAGAAGAAATTGTAGAAGTATTGGAGCGCCTCAGGTTCGGTTAAATGGGATGTCACTGATATGATCCTAGAGGCATAGATACAGAACATTGTGGAAAGCTAAGATATACATGGGCATATCCCTAGATCTCCTGGAAAGAAGAAGAGAAAATCAAGAATCATTACAATGCCTCCAGAGCAATTGGAGCAGGTGGAGAAACAGGTCCTTCCAACTTAGCAAATGTTCTAGATAAGCCAAAAGGAGGAGACCAAGAGGAGATGACATTCAAGACAATAATAAACTGAAGAGAGAAAAAGTGTAGGAAGTTGCACGAGACAAAAGTAAAAAGCTTAAAGTTGATAAATATTCTAAGAAGGAAGTTGAAGAAGAAAAGAATATGAGAGAGAGTGAATAAGCTCAAAAGAAGAAACAACAGGAAGAAGAAAGACAAAAGGAGGAATAAGAAAAGCACAAGAAAGAGGCCATGAGAAAGAAAAAAGAAGAAATGACAAAAAATAAAGAAGAGTGAGCCTTGACAAATCAACATGAGGAGGAAGAACAAAGAAGAATGCAACTTGAATAAGAGAAGAAGAAAAAATGACAGGAAGAAGAGATAATAACCAAAGAGTTAGATGATGAGAAAGCAGAGGAGAAAAGATCAAAGGAAACTGAGCCGATTGTAGCCACTTTAAACATCTGGCCTCCAACTCCTCTCACATGTGGTCATCTTGCTCTTAGTGAAATGGGTATCTTGCTTCTAGGAGAGGATAGAATCTTGGATATATCCAATTTCACATTCTATCAACTCAAGCATAAAATCACTCAAGAGAGGAGGAAATGCTTCGAAATGATTGTGATATCCCCAATTTTGAGTTTTTATTTAATGGGATTAACTGATTTTATTGAGGAAGTGCTAAGTATAGCACAATTATGTAATTTGGGCATTGGAGACATTTTTGGTACATGGGACTTAGGAGAAATTGAAAACTTCAATATTAGTGGAATATTGGGGCCACCCTTCATGGAATATGCACCCCTTGGAGGAAAATCAATTTTGTGGAAAGGAAGTTGAAATATTTGGATAAGGGACCCACAAGGAAAGGTGAGCCAACAATTATAAATAGAGGGTTGAAGGCAACATTGGACACCTTTTGATAATTTGGCATTTACACATTGTTGCTCTAGTTGTTCAGCTGAGTCACAAGTGTTGTTTAGCACCAAAGGTTTCTAAGGGGAAATCTCACCCTCTTCTTCGATGGACCATGAGTTCCACCCTAGGGACGCATTTTCATGACTCTGTGGAGACTTGGGGGACCAATCTTAGGTGGTACAACTTGCCTTAGCTTCAGTCTAAATGTAGAAGAAGAACCACACAGTTCTTGGGTGAAGTGGGGTACTGAAATTAGAGGCTATACCATTACTAGGAAATTCCTTGTCCAAATTATAGGTGAAGGAAGAGAATTTATGGGAGTTGAGAGTGCCCTTCTCAACAAGACAAATTTCTTTGGTTGGGCCTACGTAGACTTCTCCTAGGACTGTGTAGTCATTGGTGGAGCTGATTGTGGGGAGGCTTGAGAGAAGGATTTAGGAGCTGAACTGCTAGGATTTCATTTGGAGGGCCATTGGAGGAGGATTGTTGTATTTTGGAGAGCAAAGATTGATAGGAGCAGCCACAGTAACAAAATTCGAATTGGTGGAGGGCCAAGTTGTGAAGGGTCAAATTTTGAAGGTTGGAACCAAGGGAAACCCTTTCTGGGTTTTTTTGGGTTTTTGATAAGGATCTCATATCTAAAATTACATAATTTTCTGGGCAGATTTGGGGGGGAAAACAGGGGTCCCAACTCAGCTAGCAACAAGAGGAGCTACGGTTAATTTGGGCTGAAATTCCGAGGTCAACATTTGGTCAATTTATTCTTGGGTTTTTGTGGGTTTTTGGTGGAGAGCTCAAGTTAATTTCCCACAATTTTCTGAGCACCGGAGGAGGCCCTAGCAGTAACTCTCCATAGCCAACAACATATTTCTTGGCAATTTCAGTGCAGAGCTAGGAGAGAGTCGCATAAGATTTGGGAGGGACTTCTTATTGTTCATTTGGGCTTAGCTAGATTGCCTTGAGCAAGACCAGGTGCACTCTTTCTAGCACCTTAGTGTATCCTCTTCATATTATAATAAAATGGCTCAGCGAAGCAGTTTTTGGTGTAATTTCATGGACTAATTCATGTGTTTGATTTTCATGGTTTTTATGTCTATGTTTTCTTTGTTATTTACTGTAAAGATTCCCTAGGAATATTACAGTGGCATCGGAGCATGATCTTGGCCAGTTGTGGGGAGGCTAGCAAGATCATGGAGGAGTTGATGAGGTAGAGCCAACAATTGGTGAGGTAGAACCAATAGATTCTAGAGGGGATGCAATGGCTTACATAACCAACACAGAAGCCAAGTACATACACACGCATCCCAATAATATAACACCCACACATATGGTTAGTTGACCATCCTACCATGCCTCATTCCTTGGATGAACAGGATAAGGAGAAGTATAGTTCAGGGGTTGGACCATCATGTAGAGGTGGGCAATTAGAGGATGAAACACGGAGGTGATTTTGTTGGTGGAGACCTGGTTTTAGACATCAGGAGACTCATGAGGAGGTCAAACATGAAGCTGAGGCCACACAAGGTTGTGAGGAGCACGTAGATACACATAGCATGACACATGAGCCACCCTTGTGGGTGTTTCCTTTGGTATACCCAATTGACACATTAATGGTGACAATTGGGCACACACCCATGGGACCATCCGTTGACGAGGTGCCAATAGGCACAGAAGTACCTAGAGTTGTGACAGAGTTCCTAGACGATAGCTACATACAGCAGCATGGAGAGAACCTTGAGAAGCGTGAGCTAGAGGAGGATGTTATGCTTGAGTAGGAATCTGTGGTGGGGAAGCTTGAGACTCCAGTTGAGTCCATGATGGAAGAGGATGGGCAGTCATCTTTTGGGTTTGCCATTAGCGTGGAGCAAATAGATGCACAAGAAGCTAGCAGAGTTGCAATACTTCCATTCAGTACCTCTCTTTAGGCTTACCTAGATGGGGCATGTAGTATTGTTAGGCTACCTTTTCACATTGGAGGGAAAGTGCCTAAGTTACATATACAGATTGTATATGTTGACCGGGTGAGTGAGATGAGGTGACATGAGTTGCACAAGGCACAACACTCGCATGATGGACTTGCTACGTATTTGGAGACCCTTGAATTTGATCCCTCTCATGGGGTTGGGTGGAAAGAGTTATTTAGTTGGTACCTAATAGGGCTGACTAGGTTTTTGGATACATCAATGGTTGAGAGCATAGTTCAATAGGGCTTGTGGTTTTCAAGAGGGGCTCGAGGGTTGGATCATCGTTGGGACCTAGGTGGGACTCCCCACCACTCCATGGATTGGGTCAATGAGGGTAGTAGCAAGATGTTGGATCCAATGATTGGAATCACCCCCATTTTCATATTCGCACTAGAGTTTTGGGAAACACCCATGATAGGTCGAGCTAACAGAGGGGTGGGGAGACTCCATGACTTGTCTTGGCATGTTGGTCGTGTGTGGGGGCATATGATGATAATTGTACCCTGGCAGGAGGTTGTCAGAGGTGGTGGCATCGACAAGCCACCAAATAGTTTCTTGTATGGAGAGGAGGATTTCCCATGTATATATGGGGCACAATGGTTGCCGAGGAGTAGCACCTTAGGGACACCCCCACAAGTACATAGGGAGATTCACATGTTATATCTCTTAGGGAGAATCGGGAGAGGGGATCCACTTATTCGAGATTATGGAGATCCATTCATCGGAGGACCTGGTGATGTGACTGTGGAGGTGATGATGTCAGTCAGGTGCAGGCCGAAGCGTACTATCACAGCTTTAGGCCATGCCACCCAGGGATGCGTAGGAGCATCCAACGTTGAGTAGTGGTTGGCAGTTGTACATGGAGGTGCATTGTGGTGTGTCATAGTGTGTTGGATTATGTTGTGGAGTAGGAGGAGAGGCTCACATTGCATTGAGTATAGGGATACTTGGTGGTATGTAGTGACATACGATGTGACACAATGGGCTCTTGGAGTGTTGCCTCCAAGGAGACTTATGGGCATGGACGTTATATTTACCATCAATAACAGCTCACCGTGGACCAATGGGGACATTATTGAGCATCTAGGGACAACATGTTCAATGGATAAAAGTCTTCGATTGGGTTATCAATAGATCTGAGGTGAAGAGAGGGATGTCCATAGGATTACTCTTCACTATCCCGGCAGACTCTTGGTCATACCCTTGGGGACTTACCCACCTATCATGCTCCAATATTGCTTACTGTTGCAGGGCACTTGTTTGTTTCCCTTTGGTGCTCTCAGTATAGGTAGCTGGACATGGGAGGCTCACCCTAGGCAGATGGATGAGACACAATGTGTCATGGGCAAGAGGGAGACTCTCCAGTTGAGACATTTGGTGGGTGCACGAGCCAACGGATATAGGCTTAGGGATGATGTGGTTTATTGTCGAGGTAGCATATGTTCCACCCCTAAGCTCACACTTGGGGGCGTGATTTCAATGGAGCTGCATGATGCACTTTCAGTGAGACAGTTGAAGGAATTATATGAGCATGAGGTGAAGTGGATGGTAGACCTTTTCTACAGCCAAATGTTTGGGCTCTAGGTAGTATCGAGGTGCACTTTCAAGAGGCGGGATCATAGATTTCATGATGTGGTATGGTAGGGATAGGGAAATTTTGAGTTCACCTGGTTGATTCACGACATGTAGAGTATATACATTGATTACATAAAGGGAGAAACTATATGGAATAGGAGGGTTCCAACAGTCATCAGGACTATGTTGCAACAAATCTAACAGGTCACTGCACTTTGTGATGATCAGAGACATGGCAAAGATTTATTTAGTTCACCTTGGATTTGACACATGGGGGATCACTGAGACCTCCACTGTATGGCGAGATAGATTTATCCTGTTATTGCTGAGGACCAAGTTTCGTAGTGGATGTGTAGACAATGGCATCATGGAGATGGCTAGGAAGGATGAGCTTGGCCTTCACAAACTTTTTTCCATCAAGTCCCAGGAGAGGAGGGTGCAGTCTGGTCATGATGGGGAATATGTCATAGTCAGAGTGGTACAGTGCCAACATGGTGACACCCTTCTGAGACTAGCAGGGGACCTAAACGTCATAGTACTTCACAGCTCAACAACCTATAGGGATGAGCTAGCTACTACATGGAGAGATCATTTAGATCTTCCATTGGGCTTTAATGAGTCATTGATGGCATGGGTAACTTCATTAGCATGGAAGGTTGGTGACAAGTATGATATCTAGAGAAGTTCATGTGAGCGAGACTTTACCTCCATAGGGATTAGGTGGTGTCTTCAATAGTTTACTCTTAGAGTGTATGAGATGGACTACTTGGTAGGACTACTTCGTGAGGGGTTGGACATGGTGTCACATTATCATGATTCCCCACTCATTGATGGTGTGCGGAGGGATTTTGGTAATTATACCTGGAAGGGTACTGAATGGAGCAAGCGGAGCTTCATGTTGGACAAGATGACTTGGGATCATAGTATTGAGGGATTCCTTCATGTCAGGATAGTGCAGAGGTTGGGGATGATTTAGTGGCACATCTGGGAGCCTGACATATTTTGCTATGACAGTGGGGATCAACAACCAGAGAGCTTGCTTGTTCAGGCATTTCTTGAGGACAATAATTTTTTAGCGGGGAGGATTGTGATATCCCCAATTTTGATTTTTTATTTAACAGGATTAAGTAAGTTTATTTGGGAAGTGCTAAGCATAGCACAATTTTGTAATCTGGACGTTGGAGACATTTTTGGTACATGGGACTTAGGAGAAATTGAAAACTTCAATATTAGTGGAATATGGGGGCCACCCCTCATGGAATATACACCCGTTGGAGGAAAAATAGATTTTGTGGAAAGGAGGTCGAAATATCTGGATGAGTGACCCACAAGGAATGGTGAGGCAACAATTATAAATAGAGGGTTGAAGGCAACATTGGACACCTTTTGATAATTTGACATTTACACATTGTTTCTCTAGCTGTTCAGTTCAATCACAAGTGTTTTTTAGCACCAGAGGTTTCCAAGGGGAAATCTTGCCCTCTTCTTAGGTGGACCATGAGTTCCACCCTAGGGAGGTATTTTCATGACTTTGTGGAGACCTGGGGGACCAGTCTCAGGTGGTATGACTTGCCTTAACTTCAACCTGGATGCAGAAGAAGAACCACATAGTGCTTGGGTGAAGTGGGGTACTAAAATTAGAGGCTATACCATTACTAGGCAATTCCTTTTCCAAATTGCAGGTGAATGAAGAGAATTTATGGGAGTTGAGAGTGCCCTTCTCAGCAAGACATATTTCTTTGGTTTGGCCTGCATAGACTTGTCCCAGGACTGCGCAGTCATTGGTGGAGCTGATTATGGGGAGGCTTGAGAGAAGGATTTAGGAGCTGGGTTGCTAGGATTTCATTTGGAGGGCCAATGGAGGAGGATTGTTGTAGTTTGGAGAGCAGAGATTGATAGGAACAACCACAGTAACATAATTCAAATTTGGTGGAGGGCGACATTATGAAGGGTCAAAATTTGAAGGTTGTAACTAAGAGAAACCCTTTCTGGGTTTTTCTAAGTTTTTGACAGGGATCTCATATCTAAAATTGTAGAATTTTCTTGGGAGATTTGAGGGATCAAACAGGGGTCCCAACTCAACCAACAGTAAGAGGAGCTAGCGGAAATTTGGGCTGAAACTCTGAGGTCAACATTTGGCCAATTCCCTCATGAGTTTTTATGGGTTTGTGGTGGAGAGACCGGGGTTAATTTCCTGGAATTTTTGGAGTACTGGAGGAGGCCCTAGCAGTAGTTCTTCATAACCAACAACATATTTCTTGGTAGTTTTAGCATAGAGCTAGAGAGAGAGCTGCATCAAATTTGGGAGGGACTTCTTATTGTTCATTTGGGCTTAGCTGGATTGCCTTGAGCAAGTCTAGGTGCACTCTTTCCAGAACCTCATTTTACCCTCTTCACATTATAATAAAATGGCTCAGCAAAGTAGTTTTTGGTGCAATTTCATGGACTAATTCACGTGTGTGATTTTCATGGTTTTTTTGTTTATGTTTTCTTTGTTACTTACTATAAAGATTCCCTAGGAATATTACAATGATCCAAATCATCAAATTTCAATAAATTTCAAGTAGAAGATCATTGTAGATACAAGAACGGACCTGAAAGCCACAACTTTAGAACTAAAGGATTTTGCAGTTGATACAAAGAAATATTGATTATCTCATTCTCAAAGTTGATAGGTTGAAGAAATATTTGGTCGATTCAAGGCAATAAAATCAACTTCTTATTAAAAATCAAAGTGTGACTTCTGCAAGTTCTAGTAGGGAGGGTTTGCAATCTGCAATACTTGAGGAACTAAAGGAGTTAGAAGACATAATGATGTAGGTATATGATGAAATGATGAAATTGCACAAGGAAGTGGCACCTTTGCTTGAAATACAAAAATATTTGCAAGAAAATATGAGGATTGTAAAGCTAGATCACATGGATATAGAATTTATTCAAGAATGGGGTGCTAAATACCTGAAAACATTGACACAATTTCCCAAGAAAGGAAGGGTTGAGGTCAAGATAGAAAAAGTAGAGATAAAAATACTTATGAAAACTTATGATTAGATAAATAGTAGAATAGCCAACACTATATCAACCTATATGAATTTTCATGCTATATTGGAGGATCTAGTTTGAGTACATAGAATACCTTCAGTCAGTATACCTGGAGAGGTGAAGCAAAGGGAAGTCATCAAGCGAGATCTAAAGGAGGCCTTAGATTTCATAAGGTATGTGGCTACTCAAGAAGACTTAGAAGTAACTAAGGATACTTTTCTTCAATATGTTGTTGAACTAGTCAAGACACATAATAAGTTAACCATGCTTTACAACAAGATACAAGTGGACTCAAAGACAATCTTGCTAGATAAATCTATAGGGAAGAATGAGGTATGAGTGCAAGCTATCACAAAAGTTGAAATACATAGCAACAAAATATAAGGCTTGGTACCAGTACATTACAAAAGAGATCCATGTCATAGTGCCAAAACTACAAATTACTCAAATTTACACATAAAGATGTTTTATTTATTTTCATGATTTTTTCCACAATTTTGTAAAAGATAAATTTTGTAATTGGAAAATAGAAAGAAATGAAAAGACATGTAGCAAAAAGTCACAAGGAAGTGAAAATGTCATGAGGAAGTTGAAGAGTCATGAGGGGAATCCAAGAGTCAAATGAGAGGTGAAGGGTCACCTCACTTCTTATATATAGACCCTCATAGCTCAAGCAAATGGACATTTACCTTTGGATTCTCTTGTAAGCATAGGAGAGAGGGATAATTGTCCTTTAAAAGTAAGTAGTAGCTTCTATGTTCGACTATTGGATCGAGTGAAGTGCCTTTGTAATTGTCCATTTTGATACTTCTATATAATCATCATAAGCTCTTTGAGTTGAACATCTTTTTCACAAATACATCATAAAGCATTGTAAGCATTGTAATGGTTGTGGTATGTGTTTGTATTTACATGTGTTGCATGGAAAGAACTATTTTGTTTTATTTTATGCAATCTTATTTGAAATTGTATATATATATATGTTTTCATGATCATGTTTCATTGAAAACCATTTTCCAATCAATTAGTGATTCTTTCCTTACATGTGTCTTTATTAGATTAGTGTTAACATTGTTCTTGTAAAGGCTCATGCTATTCATTTTATTTGTGGAAGTATTTTATTCATGTTATACTTGCGCATTTCACAAAGCTAAGATTACTTGCATGTCTCAAAAGTGATAGTGGTTCTCTCATATGTTTTTTATTTTTGCCAAGCCATATAATAAGTCAAGCAAAATGGAAGTTGGGTCAAAATTCTAGACAAGAATCCCACCCCAAATGGGGTAGGTTCTAATTGGGACTTTACGTCAGAGAGATCCCCTATTGTTGGTAGAATATATGACATCAACAGGAATTGGATAGTTGGATAACTAAGGGGCTTGTTAGTTGGGTAATTCTGGGTTGGTCCATGGTTAGTCTTTGTTGGCCTAACATCAATGTTGTAATATTGTAATTTTGTGATGTTTAAGTTCATGAGACGAGATGGAATGACATTGTAATTCTATAACCTTGCACTTGGCACTCCTTTTTATTAGTAATACATGATGGTTGAAGGTTGTTGTATCCCATCTTCCTATGTTTTATGACATATTTGCATCTGGTGTTAATTCTATGTGATTCTCATAAGTTATGGCTCAAGGTTAAGCATATTATAAAATAATGAATAATTCAAGCACACCCTTTTAAAATTTTATTTTGGTTTATCAATCTTTCATTGTTTGCTTTGTTTATTTACTCATGGGGTTAACATGTGAATAATGAGTAGAATATTGTAGAATGGTCACTAGGGGAATTTTTAGGTAAAAAATGGGCCTCAAAACAAAAAATGTACTAAAAGAAATAACTTTAAAATAACCAATAGGATTCAAGATAATGATGTCATCGTGAAGGGAAAATATTTTTGAACGGAAAAGAAGAAAACTATTATTTTTCATTGTATTTTTGGCTTATCTCCTTATAGGTTTACTCAAACGTCAAATGTAGACACCCATTGGATGCGGAATTAAATTCCACATCTAACGAGTACCCACCCCACATACTTTCGAGTAGACCCAGACCAAGAAAAATTGAAAATACATGAAAAAAGTGTGTGAACACTCTCTTTTTCATGTATTTTCATTTTTTTCCTATTCCTCAATTGTCTCAAAATTTCATGGTTTGAAGCTTTCCCAAAAAAAATATTATATAGAAAATGCCATGATGACTCATCTAAATTGTCATTGTTGACCGCATAAACCAATAAAATTCCTTAAATGCCTAACTCTTGGATTTGTTCCCTTAAATATATCCAAATTCCAAATACCCATAAACAATTTTAAAAACTCGTAATGTTATCTATACTCATTTGGAGACCATGGATACCTCGGTAAGGTCCTTTGTGGTGGTTCAACACATTATTGTTTGATCTAAATGCTTGTAAGCTTCCTGTATGATCTCATTCCTAGGTTTCCTCTTTCAATTGTCTCCAAGGACCCAAAACCCATAACTAATTCTCGAAATCTCCTCACACTTCCCATATCCCCAATTGAAGTCCAAAGATCCCATTGAGAAGGCATCCATGTTCATATAAGGTGTCATTCATGACCTTTGAACCATTAAAGTTACCTAAAACATTAAGAGGTTATGTGTGGTGGGTTGAAGCATTTTGTTTGACCATGAACGCCTAGAAGCTTTATACTTTGACAGTTGAGGCTTACGATCCCCCCTGAGCCATATCAAGGCACTTGACCTTTGTTAGTGTTGCTCAAGGCACTTGAGCATAAAAAGATATGTTTAGGGCTCAAGTTTATTGTTTCCCTACCCCCATTATTGTCAAGGGTCTAAGGTTGTTGTTATCTACAATAATTATGGCCAAGGCCTCCATAGCCAGTTGTGTTGCATAAAGCATTTTAATGGAAAACATGTCCAACTACAAAGGAAAAGACCACTGTAACAAGTGCTCATGTCACTATGTCTAGATTTTATTCATGGTCCTTAAGCTCAAGAAGGTTTAAGAAGGATAAATCACATTCTTGTTAGACCTATCTCTAGACATATTCATAAGTATGCTTAGTTAAAATAATGTGTACATGGCTATAAGAATGTGCACATACTTTAAAATGTATATGCACTCTAGAATGTGTTTGCTCCTTCCATTCAGATTTTTGTGGTAGAAGATAACTTTAAAAAATATATTTGTTGATTCATTGCCCCATATTTAGGTATAGAATGAGAAACTTGGATTGGGCTATATGAAAATAGGTCAAAACCTCCACTTTTTAAATGGTTCTTAATATCTTTATTTGTCATGTTAATTTTGTATAAACTACACAATCTTATATTAAAATTTTAAAATGTATACATCTTCTATTCTAGTTATTATTTTTTATTATCTTAATCATTTAAGAGATTTTGTTAACACTGTGCACCCTAGAGCAAGGCTTTGTAATTTCAAGGATATAATGATTTCATAATTTTAGGAAAAAAATATAAAATAAATATAATATCTTTTAAAAAATAATCAAGCATAAAAACAATGTGTTCTTTACAATTTTACAAATAAAGAAAATTATAAAGTTTAGCTACTCAAACACCTCCATTAACAACAACATATGCATTATATTTTACATGGAAAATAACATGTCATTTTTAAACAATCTTATATTTCACATAATAATAAATAAATGTATTATGTTCCATTTTTTTAAGCCATATTCAAAATTATTACGAAAATATATAAAATCATGGCCTCAAATTAAACATATTATTATTTTTCCATATTTGTATTATTATGATTAATTTGTACCCCACCCTTCAACACCCATAAAAAAAGTATATGTAAAAAAAACACACTCCCCAACTCATAAAATGACAAAGAATTTCACGCATTGGCTCTGGGTATTTTTGAAGAGCTTAAAGCCTCCGGTGATAGATGGGAGCCCTCATAAAATGACAAAGAATTTCTAGCATTGGCCCTGGCTATTTTTGAAGAGTTTAAAACCTCCAATGATCAATGATAGATGGGAGCCTCTACAGCCACTTATTCACCCTATTTTCTACTTCACCCTATTTTCTACTTGGATAGCCCTTCTAGCTAATGACTTTATGGTTGCACTGTTTTGACTTTAACTAACAGCAATGTTGTCGTGATAAAAAATTTGGGCATGCTTGTAGAGGCTTGATTCCCAGTCATTGTCAAATAATTTTCATGTTTGTTCAATTTGAATGCACACGGAGGCAAGATCAAAACAAAGTCAAAACTCACGAGAAAGTAGATTTTACAGAGCTAGCCATGAAAGTGAGCACCACATTGTTTGCATCGATGAGTCACGTCACAAAGTACTAATCTACCTAAAAAGAATAGAGTGTCAAAGGAATAATTATTAGCGTTATCCATATAGATTGAAATTCATTATTAACTCATCATGTTCAACGAAGGAATATATCCAGAAAAAAATTGTTTGGTGGTCTGAAAAGACTGGATCGGCTCTGATGAGAAAGAAACATGCTCCACAATATTATATAACAGCACTTGTTATCGTCGTACTGAGAAAAGGCAGATCTCTCGATTCCCTTTTTCTTGTACCCTGATGGAGAGATACGTTGCTGACCCAAAGAAAGGTTGTTTGGGTGCACAGTTGAGAGGAGAAAATAGTTCGAGCAGATTTTTAATATAATGAAGGAGTTTGTTAAGTTGAGATGGTTTAGGTAAATGTGATTCAGTTATGTTTTAAGATAATGAAGAGGCATTTTATGTTAGGGTGGTTTAGGTAAAGTTGATTTAGTTATGTTATAGGGTTTTTTAGCTCTAGGTTTATGACAACACATCATATTGATTCATGATATTCATGTGGAATATACTTTTTTAAGAGCAGAGTTTTAATATAATGAAGCAGTTTATTAGGTAAGGGTGGTTTGGGTAAACTTGATTCAATTATGTTTTAAAATAATGAAGAGGCATTTTATGTTAGGGTGGTTTAGGTAAAGTTGATTTAGTCATGTTATAGGGAATTTTCCAGCTCCAGGTTTATGACAAACCATGGTATTCATGTGGAATATTATTATTATTATTATCCAATTTTAACCTCACGGTCAAGCCACACACCAAATTGGTGTATGCTACCCCTTTGTTTGTGGGACAAGAGACCCACCTCTGCCCAGTGATTTGACTACTAAACCTACAAAAGCATACATACTCTACCCCTCTCTGAACTTATAATCTCTTAAGAGGAAACATATCCTCTTAACCATTAAATATTGGTTTAAAAACATTGACCTTAATAAACATTAATATCCCAATCTCACACAACCGTCCTTCTACAATAGTCTTTCCACAGTACCAATTCTCTATCTTAAGTTTTAACATTTCATACCGATGAAGAAGATTGATATATTTCAGAATTGAGACTTCTGTAATTTAAATTGCCTTGCACTTTCTCTTCCGAATCAATCACATTGATTCAAAGATTAAGATATACTGGCCATTTCTGTGTGACAGGAGACGATTGAATATGGGCATAAAGAACGAATGAATGGATAATGATTGTTAGAGTCTCAGGGTATCTTCCACGGAAAGAAATGACATATGAAGGACGTAACTGGTCACTGGTCTGTTTTGCTGTACGTTGGACTCTTTATAATTTTGTCTGATCAGGCTATAATGGTATCACGGTAAATACTCTCTTAAGTTACTCGGCTGAAGAAAGAATGCAAGTAGCAATGGGTGTAGTCATTATTGAAGACCGATGAGACAATCCTTCTCTTTGTGTCGGTACTGTAATTAATGATGCTTCGGAGTTTGAGTACGTGAATTATCAGACTAGGAATATTACTGTACGGTGTAGACCCACTCAATCCGGTTGCCTGCAAAACCTAAAAGCCTGAAGATTGCTACATGTAAAAGTTCAAAAGAAATGTTCATGCCCGTTGGAAATATCAAGTTCGAAACACCCCATGTTTTAATGTCCGTGAAAATAATGGATAAGTTATTTGGCAACCCTCCACAGAGTCATTGGTAAGAAAGTAATTACGATTGAAACGACTTTATGTATTAGGGAAAAAAGTCGAATAAAATTGATCAGAAACCAGAACTTGGTCTTCAAAGAAATCTAACTTTTCCACGTCTCAGACTACATGGAAAATAATGTTTCAATTCCAAGCTTTATATTTCTTAAATTAATTTATAATAATATTATATAATATATATATTTATATATATAATTTTAAAAAAGAGTTTCTTTTATTTTATGCTAAGATAATTAATTTCCATGCACTTTTTATTTATTTTTTAAATAAATGTTGCCAATTCCAAACTTTATAAACTATATAAATTAATATTATTTTTGAAACTTTCAAAAAAAAAGTTTATTTTTGAACTTCTTATGTTAGGTAGTTTATTGATTTACAACTATTTACATGCACCTTTTACTTATTTTTCTCTCAATAGTATAATTAAAATTAATCATTAAATGAATTTTCTTTCTCTAATTTATTACTATCATAAACAAAATTATAATCAATGATTTTAAATGATTTTCTTGTATTTAATTATCATAATTTTCATTTTATGAGTGTTAGTAATCATATCCATGCTAGAGACAAAATTCAAGTGAATATTTAATCACTTGTTGAGATCATAGGGATTTTTCACCATAAGAATTGCCCTAATCATAAGGACTCCTCACCATAAGAATAAAGCCTTCAATATAAAAAAGAAGAACGATAAGTACACAAACTAGAGTTATCTAACATGACCCTCTTCCTTCAAACAACCTTTTAATTTATCAATGTATGTGGCTAAAATAAAAGAGGATAGGGGGCACATTTCTTAGCTTTTATATTAGAATTAATTCCTTTTACCAATCCATAGTATTGTTAAACTTGGCAATAATATTCTAATGCAATTTTTATACAACAATATTCAAATCAATAAGACTTTTTAGCTCTTCTAATCTATTCAATTCTAATCTAGATCTTGCTTGATAGCTATATATCAACTCTATAATAAAGATTGAATAATCACACATCTCACTCATATCATAAATTAGAGAGCACTTATCAATGAAATAAGAAATCTCTCTAAAGATAGTGAAAGGGACACTGAAATATTTCTTCTTCTTTTTTTCCAAGTAGATCTACCCAAATGAATCACATCTAGCTAGCCAAACTAAACAAAGCCTAACCCCAAGGGTATTGATGAGAATTGACCCATGACCTTCTAATGGCAAGGAGAATTGACCTCATAGCCCCCCAATGGTGAGGTGTCGAGGATAATTGACCCCATGATCTCCCAATGGTGAGATGATTTGAGGTCCTCAACAATTGAGCTAACCCTAAAGGCTAATTGCTTGTATTAAGTTATTGCTCACTATAAAATCACTTAAGAGTGCAACAAAGTTACTTTGTTCTAGACAATCTAACATGTCAACTTACTATACTCAAATCTGGGTGGGGAGGATAACAACTATTCCCCCCAACCACCCAAGCTAAACTCAATCGACTAAATATTTCACTTAACATGCATATTGAAATATTTTGTTTATGGCCCATAAACATGTATATTGAAATATTTTATCTATGGCCCACAGTAAAATTGTTTAAGTTCACATTCTATTATTTTTAGAAGTAAAAAATAATAGAATCATCATATAACATGTCTTCAAAAACATGAACTTATACAACTAGGAAAACAAATTATTAAAAAAAACATAAACTAATATATTTCCACAAAATCAAAAAAACTTAATTTTTTAAAAAAACTTTAATTATACATTTTCATTAAATATATATATATTATATATATATAATATATATAATTAATTTTAATATATAATTAATTTTTTATTATTAATATTTATTTTCCCACTTTATAAAAGATTTATTATTAGTTTTTTAAAAATTAAAATTTTATTATGTTTATTATTCAATATTCCTCATATTTCTTTCTTTCACTTCATTTCAAAAAAATTGTATATATCTATCTTAAAATAAATTAATAATAAATTTATTTTATTATTAATAATATTTAATAATAAATTAATTTTATTATTAATAATATCAGTTTTAATGGTTCCCATCTTTATTTATTTAGATATATGTTTGATTGAATACATCGTTACTTGTTATAATTTATTTATCATGATATTGTATTATTTTGTTAGGATTATTTACTTATGGCATATTTTCTTATTTTAATATATTCATGTGAGACTTTGGTGAATTTTAAATATTTATATTCGCCGTATAATAAATTAGGAGAATTTCGATTCACTTATAATAAAAAGTAGTTTTAAATTAATTTTGTTTTAAATATTTTTATTTGTGGAGAGAAGATGTTATTTATTTAATTATAAATAATATATTATATATATATTTTTTATAAAAATAGTAATTAAAATTAAATGATTATTATTATTATCTAATTTTAAGGTCACTGTCAAGTCAGACACCAAATTGGTGTATGAGATCTCTTTGTTCGTAGGACAAGGAACCCACACCAAATTGGTGTATGAGATCTTTTTGTTTGTAGGACAAGGAACCCACACCAAATTGGTATTGGAGTATGAGATCTCTTTGTTTGTAGGACAAGGAACCCACGCCAAATTGGTGTATGAGACCCCCTTGTTTGTAGGACAAGGAACCCAAATTGGTGTATGAGATCCCCTTGTTTGTAGGACAAGGGGGAACCCAAATTGGTGTATGAGATCCCCTTGTTTATAGGACAAGGGGTGTATGAGATCTCTTTGTTTGTAGGACAAGGAGCCCACACCAAATTGGTGTATGAGATCTCTTTGTTTGTAGGACAAGGAACCCACACCAAATTGGTATTGGAGTATGAGATCTCTTTGTTTGTAGGACAAGGAACCCACGCCAAATTGGTGTATGAGACCCCCTTTTTTGTAGGACAAGGAACCCAAATTGGTGTATGAAATCCCCTTGTTTGTAGGACAACGGTGAACCCAAATTGGTGTATGAGATCCCCTTGTTTATAGGACAAGGGACCCACTTCTTTGCAGAGAAAAAGCTTACATATTTTAGTCTCTCAAGTTTTGAACCCGTGACCTCTTAAGAAGAAACACATACTCTTCACCATTAATCCCACTCAAATTGTATCTTTAAGCTCACTCAAATTGTATAATAAGTATCAAATTGTATCTTAGATCTAACAAGGTATCAATATATCAATACACATTATAATAATATATATATATAATATACTTATATATAAATTATATCTCATTTAAAATTAAAATTAAATTAAATGCCAAAATAATGCATAAAACTTAGTTATTTATAAAATAATAAGCAACATCAATTATTTTAGCTAAATCATTGTTCACATAAGATCTCAAATTCAACGAAGGCAGAAAGATACTCTTTATGTTCATGGCAACCAAAATTAGGTTGTGGGAGTTATTTTATGTGCAAATTCAACCGGGAAAGAAAGGTAGCAAAATTAGGTTGTGGCCTCACCCACGTGAATTATCTCATAGTTCACTTATGCCAACTTTAACATGTACGGGAATAAGTTGAAAAGGTCACCTGCATATGCTTTATTCCGTTATGGTTCAAAGCTAAAATAAGTTGAAAAAGTCATGTGCATATGCCTTGTTCTGATATAATTTAAAGCTACGCATATGAAAGTTCTGATATGTGGCTGCTTTGTGCAAATGCTTTATTCTGACATACTCTAAAGCTATATGATACATGGCTGATTGATATGCATGTCAAGGTAGCCATCTTCTCCCATCACATAGGCAGGAGGATCAATTCATTCCAGTTTAGCAGAAAGTGAAAGTGAAGCTTGCAAGAAACTAAAACCAATAAAAGCAACCAGAGCTTGCTGATGCTTTGCCGTATTATTCTGTTTTTCAGAGTTACAGCGTGCTGATGCTACGTTCACCAATCTATCTCTTATTCAGATTTGGTGTTTCCAAGGTGCAAATCACTGTGAGCCCCACTCTATTAAACCCCCAAACAATTGCAACTATACCTAGTACAAACACCAGAGTGGCTGAGGTATTGATTATCTTCTCATTCTCTGAATCTCTATTATTTACTAGACCTATGGCTATTTGTATTTTTTTCTTTCTTCTGCCCAGTAGCTTAACCTAGCTTGTACCACACTTGTACTCTGTGCATCTACTTTGCTTTTCTGTCTGTTCAGACAAAGTATAAAGAGAGCAGAATATAACGAGGTGCTGCCACTTGTAGATCGACCATGCCCACTCTTGTTACTTCTGGCAGTAGAAGATGCCATTGAGATCTTCAATCACATATTCATTCCTCCTTGAACTTGCCATACATTCTCTTTTTTCTTTTTTCCTTTTAACAATATTCATCAGAGACATATGCAAATGGTGGAAAGGACAGGGAAATCTTGTTTATATATTTGAAAGGCCC
This sequence comes from Pinus taeda, assembly GCA_000404065.3. NCBI lineage: Eukaryota > Viridiplantae > Streptophyta > Pinopsida > Pinales > Pinaceae > Pinus > Pinus taeda. The sequence goes on along the minus strand of APFE030673681.1, from coordinate 89,172 downwards.
ACCCATTATCTTAAAGCTCTGTTTGAGTTGTTTCTTTCCTGAGAAAGTGTTCACCCAAACGACTTTTCTTTAGTCTCAGTTGCATGGATGACCCAAACTACTTTTCTGTTAGACGGCATTTATAGGTATCCTTTTCACATTGAGAAGTAAAGGAAATCAAATGCAGAAGGAATATAAGTGACTCATTGATATAATAATGGAGTGCAGTTGCTGCACTTTGTCTAATTTACTTTCTCGTGAGCTTTGACCTCCTTTTGATTTAGAACTTGCTTTTTTCTTTTGAAACTAATTTTTCATATGCATTCAGACTGAGAATAAAGCAGCAATAAAACACTGGGAATAAAGCAATATCTTTTAGTTTTGATTTTGGCCCATCTATGTTTTGAATGTGATTTTTGTCTAGTAAACAAAGTTAAGTTACATATTATGATTTACTTATTAAATATGAAAATTAAATTATATGAAATTACAATTTAAAATACAATAACTTCCATCAATTTAATAAAGTATATATTTTATTTATAATTTTATTATTTATAATTTATGATTAAATTTGATGACATATTGATCTCCATTTTGGGAACCAAAGATCATTCCTTTTTAAGTTACTTCTTTCGTTTAATATTTTATTTTGAATAATATATTGGTTCTAAATCATTGTTATTCATTAAAAAAAAAATGATATAAATTTTTTCTATGAATGATTGGTTTTCAAAATTGTATTTAATAAATAATTTGAAGCTGTGAAAATAATTTATAGTTTTGTTATATTTTACATAATTTTATATAATTTTAGGTGGTTAATAATATAGAATATTTTATCATTCAAATAAATAATAAGCACTTAAAATTTTAAGGATGGAAATTTATTTTAAAGTTTAGAAACCTTGACGAATCTAACTAATATATATTATGCAATTTGTAAAATGTTTGGAAATGCTTTTGTAAAAATATTCAAATTTCTAATAATTTTATATAGTCTCTATATAAAATTTTGGTGATTTTTAAGGTGAAACAATTTTATACTATAAAATTTGGGCAAATAAGTTTTTAGAAAAAATGGAAATTAACTAATCTTTTTTATTGGAAAAGGCCTGGAAAATTAGCCCACTTACAAATATTAGCCCCTAAAAGTTTCCCTGATAATAAGTATTGAATATTACTTTATAAAGAAAGTTAATTTTGTAAAATAATTAATTTGATATAAATCTAATATAAATTTGAGACATGATAACAATGCTACCATGAATAAAGTTTTGTACACTATAGAATAATGCTCTTTGAGATTTACCCAAACCCAATTATGAGTCAACCATGCCCTCAAAAATTAATCAATGGGAATCCTAATTTCATGGAAACTTTGACTTCTTATTATGTCATTATATTCTAACATCTAGGAAAAGTTTGCCACATGATTAAATAGTTTAGTAGTGTGAGATTGCGTATAGTTCACCCAAATATATGAAACACAATAAATGTTAATGGCATAGAATTTATATAGTTGGGTGTGGAGCAATATTGAAATTTACGTTTAATTTGAGTATTTTTAAGTGTATTTGTGGATAGGAAATTATGAACATTAAGATGGAGAAAAATTGTCAATCCTGGAATTTAATGGGCTACAAAATCCCCACCTATAATTTTATTCCTATCAGGGTAATATAAGGCCTCTACACAATAGAGGTATGCACACGCACACTTGACATGAAGTCTTGGCTCAAAATACGTTAGCATGAGGCTTATTCAGTATAAGTTGAGATGGAATGTTGACTTGTCTCATATAGAAATTAGTAGGTGTGCTTTAGGTGCATGCCTTGGGCATGTCATTCAAAACTGACTCACCCCACTTCATATGACAAATATTATGTGAGTCAGGAAGGTGTAAGTAATGCACACTCCAAATCAAGCCTCACAAGATGTGGGCATATGGAGATTCCCTAAGGTATGTTTTAAAAACTTAACACTTAGTGCTTGGAAAATAGTTTGATGTGAAGCAAGGAAATGGGCAACGAATCAACTTGCCCCATTGGCAAACTGAAATGATGGAGAGGCCTGTTAGCTTAACCATTATTCCAAGAGATGTGACAATTTGATGGATAGGGTGGTCACGCACACAAACAAACAATGTATTTGGACAAGATACAAGCTAAGACAAAAACATGTGCAAGAAGGAAAGCAAGGCGACTTCAAACATGGAATGAATTTTGTTGGTTACACTCAGTGGAAAAAGTTTATAGATCAAACGAGAAATTTGTGTACATGGTCTACATGTGTTATAAGGTTTGGATGTCATAGGACAACTAGAACAAAATGGATGAGTTAATTTGTGTGGAAGAAAGATAGCATGCATATAGATACATTTGGGTGAATTAGTTAGATGACTCTACCCAAAAATATTTTTTCTAGAGCTTGAACTCACTCATATAACCATTGTAACATTTTTATAAAAATAAAAAATGATCAAATGTTAGGTATAATTGACTTGTTGTCAAAGCTCACATGTGTTCACTCCAAGTATTGTATTCATTCCATGTGGTCATGCATGTTTTATGAATGTTTAAATCTTAACTTGTGAATAGTTGAATCATTCCATACTTAAGTATTGAAGTGGTTAATTGTTAAAGTGTGTGTGTGAGAGAGAGAAACAAATGGGTAGGGCACGATTGGACATGTGCCAATTTGTTCATACAAAAGCATACCGGACATCATTTGACTTAGGAAAGCTATGGGTGTGCCTTGAGTAAGGCATAGTCTAAACAATGTATGTTTCAGTTTGGTAAAGCCACAAAAAAGTAAGGTCATGGTTCAACACAACCGTAAGTGTCAAATCACTTGGGTGTAGCGAGTTGGTTGATTCTTGGTAAACTAAAGGCACATGATAAGTGGTATGAAATCCCAATTGAAAAATATTTCCACGACACACCTAGGTAGTTTTTGGATTATTGGGAAAAACATTCCATCATTCGAAATAGAGATGCAAGGAAAAACAACACATGGTACAAATTGAGTCGAGTCATTTGGATGAGTTGGGCATTTGTAAGCTTGACATAACCCATTATTGTGGCCAAAATATAGAAATGATTTTTAGACCAAACAAATTGGCTATTCCATCATCCAAAGGTAGCATTAAATTAGTAGGTTATGTGAAAAACTAAGTTACACCTACATTGTTGACGCAGGAGCATTCAACTCAGAAAAATCATTGTATTTTAGTAGACATAGGGGGTCTTGTGTTTTAAGGAAGTTGGTTTCCTAAGTGTTAAATTAATGTAATTATTTAGGCTTTTGAGTGATTTTAATGAGAATAGGAATTAATTAAGTATTGTGAGGCATGTTTGTAAATGTTCTCGAATGTTGGAGAACATGAGAGATTTAGGATAGTTGAAAGATTTGGGAATCAAATGTAAATGTTAGATTAGGAAATAGGTTTCATGATTTGTGGATTAAAGAGGATCCTTAGGGATAAATAAGAGATTTTAGGATTTTGTTGAGAAGATTATGGATCTAAACCAGAATTTGGTTATAGACTCCTTTTGTATAAATGTAACCCTAAAAGGCATAAAAAGGGATTAGTGAATGAGTAGAGGTTAGCTAGTTAGAGGTTAGTGAGTCAGAGAGTCAGTTAAGCCTACGGGCAGAGGAAGAAAGGACACTGATTGGAAAATCAGGCCAAAGAGAGAGAGACTCTTATGTAAATATTTATTTATCAATATAGAGAATTCTATTCCTGAATTATGTGGTGCGTATTGATTAATGGAGTTATGAATTGTGTGTGAATTATAGTTTCTACATAGTATATCTATGCAGGTGGAGTTTGAGTAGAACATAGAGAAGAGGTGGAGTATGAAGGATCATGGTTTGATCATTGAATCCGATTAAAGGATCCAAGTGAAGTTCAGATGTGAAAATGATTAAAGAGTACGCAGAGTTAAGATCAGGAGAGAGTTGTGTGGCAGAACAACTAAATACTAGAACCCCAAAGAAACCTGAAACCACAAAAGAACACTGAGAATGGCATAAAAATGAAGTAAAGAGAAGACACAAAGAAACTAAGTAAACGTGCACAGGAGCCATTGGATTTCTAAGATCAACGAACGAGGTTGAAGGCAATGGGCGGCCAAGGTTAAGTCACGCAACATAAAGTAAAAGAGATGAATGGTGGAGATTAAACCCAAGTGCTAGCGGAAGAGAAGAGTGGTTTTTGTGGGTGGAAGTAGTTTTCGCGCAACCTCAAAACTGTAAGTGGTAACTGAAAAACGGATCCGATGAAGATATGAACCATGATTTAATTGAGTTGAAGTCTGAAGGTGATCGAGCCATCCGTTGAATCTGTGACCAAATGGATATCGCGTGCTAAGGAAGAGCGAAGGAATCTTTGAAAAATGGACACGACGAGAGTTTATGTTGTGGGGTTAAATCTTGTTGAGATCCGATGATCAGGATCATCCATTGGTTGATGGATTGAAAGGTCATCGTGCAGAAAGGTGTGCACAGGTTAATATTATGAGCGGACCCGAGAAGTTTATCAACGCAAGTTGAGTTTTTTAAGTTCTGGCAGATGAATGGGTTAAAATTGTGATATGATGCGACAACTGTTGATCTGATGGAATGAAATTGATAGTGGAGGATTGAACCTGATAAAGGTAGATCATCGATAAATGTGCCAAGGTCATAGAAAGGCGGAAATGTAAAGTTAGGTGGGTTTATGTGTATTTCTATTATACTAGAGTTATAATTGAAATAGCAGAGTTAAATGTATTTTGGGTTAAGTTGGGTTTGACCAAAGTCTTAGACCATGGTATGATTAAGATGAGCAGGTAGGCAGAAATCAATTAGAGGGTTAAGTAATAAGGTTTAAGGATTAACAAAATTTTATGTAGGTTGAGAAAAGTTCCGTTCAAAGGTTAATTAAGGGTTAGACTATGGATAGTCAAATGAAATGTTTCTGCATGAGGATTAATTAAGAAGCCTAAAGTCTTAATTTGTGAAGGTTTGACTAGGCAGGGAAGTCAAAATTCCTGGGACATAATAGATTATGCATTTTATATGCATACTATGAGTAAAGTCGGCTTAGGCTAGCATCATTTAACTCCGACTTAACCCAAAATACATTTAACTCCACTATTTCTATTATAACTCTAGTATAATAGAAATACACATAAAACCACTTAACTTTACCTTTCCGCCTTTCTACGGCCTTGGCACATTTATCGATGCTCTACCTTTATCAGGTTCAATCCTCCACTATCGATTTCATTCCATCAAATTAACGGTTTTCGTGTCGTATCACAACTTTAACCCATTCATCTGTCGGAACTCAAATAACTAAACTCATGTTGATAAACTTCTCAGGTTCGCTCAGAATATTAACCTACGCACACCTTTCTGCATGATTGCCATTTGATCCTTCAACCAATGGATGGTCCTGATCACCAATTCTCAACAAGATTTAACCCCGCTGCATAAACTCTCATCAGGTCCTTTTTTCAAAGATTCCTCTACTCTTGCTTAGCACGCGATATCTGTCCGATCATAGATTCAATGGACAGCTTGATCACCTCCGTCCTTCAACTTGATTAAATCTCATTTCATATTTTCATCAGGTCCATTTTTCAATTACCACTTATGGTTTTGAGGCCGCGCGAAAACCACTTCCGCCTATGAAAACCGCTCTTCTCTTCTACTAGCACTTGGGCTTAATCTCCACCATTCATCTTTTTTACTTTATGTTGCATGACTTAATCTTGGATTCCCATTGCCTTCAACATTCATTGATCCTATAGATCCAACAACTCTTGTGCACGTTTACTTAATTTCTTCGTGCCTTCTATTTACTTCATTTTTATGCCATTTCTTAGTGTTCTTTTGCGGTTTCAGGTCTCTCCAGGGTTCTGGTCTTTAGTTGTTATGCCACACAACTCTCTCCAGCTTAACTCTACTTACTCTTTAATCACTATCACATCTGAACTTCACTTGGATCCTTTAATTGGATTCAACGATCAAACCATGATCCTTCATACTCCACCTCTTCTCTATGTTCTGCTCAAACTCCACCTGCATACATATACTATGTAGAAACTCTAATTCACACACAATTCATAACTCCATTAATCAATACACACCACACAATTCAAGAATAGAATTCTCTGTATTGATAAATAAATATTTACATAAGAGTCTCTCTCTCTCTCTGGCCTGATTTTCTAATCAGCGACCTGTCTTCCTTTGTCCGTAGGCTTAACTGACTCTAAATCACTAACCTCTAACTAGCTAACCTCTACTAACTGACTAACCCCTTTCTATGCCTTTTAGGCCTACATTTATACAAAAGGAGTCTATAACCAATTTTTGGTTTAGACACATAAACTTCTCAACAAAATCCTAAAATCTCTTCTTTATCCCTAAGGATCCTCTTTAATCCACAAATCATGAAACCTGTTTCCTAATCTAAGATTTACATTTGATTCCCAAATCTTTCAACTATCTTAAATCTCTCATGTTCTCCAACATTTGAGAATATTTAAAAACATGCCTCACAATACTTAATTAATTCCTAATCTCATTAAAGTCACTCAAAAGCCTGAATAATTACATTAATTTAACACTTAGAAAACCAACTTCCTTAAAGCACAAGACCCCTATGTCTACTAAAATACAATGATTTTTTTGAGCTGAATGCTCCTGCATCAACTGTTATGATCGAAATACATGAAAAATAGAGGTACACACCATGTACACCAATGTGAACATGGAGGACAACTCTAATATATATAAGAGAGATAAGTTACATAATAAATAATTAAATAATTGGAAAAACTCCTCCATATACTCAATACATTCAAACATCCAAATCACATGCCCTCAATAATGACTACATGATCTGTACATATATCAATCCACACATTGCACATGTGAACCCTCTTTTATAGGCCAACATTATTACATATACATTTACACATTACATGTACATTTAACCCCATATATTCCCCCCTTGGGGTCATATCATATACACTTAATCCCATATATGCCCCATGGGGGTCATATCATAATACCCTACTTCAAAAATATTTGTCCTCAAAGCTTTTAAATTAATTGTGTTACATGTGATGAAATCAAATAATAGACTACACACCATGTACACCAATATGAACATGGAGCACAACTCCAATGTGTGTGTGTGTGTGTGTACATACATATATACATACATACATATGTGTGTGTGTGTGTGGATAAATAGATAGATAAGCTATGCAAGAAATTCTTCAAGAATAGGATAAACTCTTACAAACACCCAATGCATTCACATATGCAAATCACACGTCCTCAATAATGACTATATGATCTCCATATATAAATATTCACAGACTTCATATGTGACCCCTCTCTTACTAGGCTAACCCTATTACATGATATATATTTACACATTACATTTACATTTAGCCCAATATGAACCCCACCTTTGGGTCACATCATATAAATTTAAACCCATATATTCCCCACTTTGGGTCATGTCATGAACATTTTGGATTACCGAGGGTTTGGCACAAGTAATCTATTTTAGTGATAGTAATGTCAAAATACAAGCTAGGGAGAATCAGTCATGACACTTTGATATTTTTTTCTCTTTGTAACTTTATGAAACCAATGTAAAAGGTGAATAACAAGACCACAAATCCTTCAAGTTGTTTAGCACTTCAGTAATCAGCCATGGCATGTTCACACATTAAGGCCACTAACATGGAGAAGGATCCCAAGCATTAGAGGAGTTTCAAGGTCTAAAATGGGCCTCCTAAGGAAAATATAAAAAATAGTGGAAATAATAAAATAAGATTAGATTACATCATCAAATTTTAGAGGGAAAAAAGAAAAAAGTATTTTTTCAACTCGTATTTTCAACTTATCTCCTTATGGGTTTACCCAAATTTTGAGTAGAAACCTCTGTTGGATGCAAAATTTGATTCCTCATCCAAGGAGCACCCATGTTGCATACTTTCGATGGACCCAGCTACATGAAAATGAAAAATACATGAAAAACGTGATTGCAATCATGTTTTTCATGTATTTCTCATTTTTCATGTAGCAAGGCCCATCAAAAGTATGAAATATGGGTACTTCTTGGATGAGGAATTAAATTTTGCATCCAATGAGTATTCTCGCTCGAAATTTCAGTAAAACCTTAGGGAGATAAGCTGAAAATACAAGTTGAAAAAACAGTTTTATTATTTTATTATTTTATTATTTTATTATTTTTTAATTTACTTTTTTACTCCAAAAAGGGTGAATCATCCCCCATGGTTGACATCATCATCTTGAATCATATTGGTCCTTATAAAGTTTATTTTGGTTGTACATTTTTCTTAGGAAGCCCATTTTAGACCATAAAATTCCCCTACTGACACCTAGGATGAAGGATCAATTGAAAAACCTAGAAAATGTGATTGAATGTATGATGGAATCACTATGCAAGCATGATGAGAGCTTTAAAATAGTGGAGATAGAGATGAAAAAACTATTGGATGGGTTTAACAAGGTTGTGAAGGAATTTGAATCAATCATGAACATAATCAATGACACTTTAGGAGATGACACCCACGATAGACATGGAGAAATGGAAGATTTATTGGAATCTATCAACTAGTGGCTAAAATACCAAGACGACATCATCACAGTGTTGAAATGGCTCATTTCTATTGGAAAAGGGTCATCCATCATCTAAATTCAAATCAATATTAAGGAAACCAAACCCTATAACAACACATTTGATGTTGAGTCAAGAAATTTCTATTAGGACATTGAAAAGTGCTAGGAATAGATGAATAGACCCATGTTCTTGATAGGAAATATAAAATTTTCATTAGAGCATATTTGATCTAAAAATGGACCTCTTAAGGAAATTATAAAATGATATGACATGTGTGCCATATCAAAGTTGTATATGCCACATCACATTGCCAGATAAGTTAGACTAATATAGAAATAGAAATGAAAGTTAAAAATCATAATAATAAGTTTAAATTCTTGTATATAGACAAAAAAATATTATAAATTATCATAGCATAAAAATTACTAATACTAGAAATTGCACCACATGTTGCAAAGGAAATGTCATAAGGCAATAACATAGGAAATAGTAGCATAGAAGATAAAAGTTAAAATTTTATGCAATTTTGTTTCTTTACTGGTGTTTCTTTCTTATCATATGTTGTTTTTTAGGGAGACTCTATGGAGAAATGGAAATTCCCATTTTGGATTCCTTAAAGGGATTCCCATCCTTCCAATCTCATGATTTGTGTAAGAATCTCAATTTTGTATGGAAAAAAATTCCACAGTTGGAGGAGAAAATGAATGCTAACCAAAAATAGGGATTTGAATTGTTTTGGATAAACATTGTTGGTTCATTAATCCCAAATAAAATGGAGGCATAAAAACACTTTGATCGTGTTGGAGGTTGCGTTATTGATCATGCTCATGGGATAGGAAAATCACTCATGATTATAAGTTTCCTACAAAGTTATCTAAGTTTGTTTCCAGTTGCAAATCATTAATCATTGCCCCCAAAAGCATTCTCCATAAATGGTAAAGGAAGTTTAAAAAGTGGAATGTGTCAGGTCGCTATAATACTAGTGTACCCCCCTTATTCTTATTGTTAGTGCATCCCCATTATTGTTATTGTTGTGTCACATAGAAGCTCATTATTGTTATTTTGTGACATACCTTATATTTTTATGTAGGCTCTAATTATATGTACCCCTTAGACTCATATATACAAAGAAGAGGTATTGTTCATTTGTATCATCCAAGAATTTCTCATTTATGTATTGTAAAGAGGTTTTACCCTCAAAGAGGATACTTTTTAAGTCATTGATCTATCTTTTTGTGAGTTGGTTGCATAACATTTGGTATCAGAGCTTTGGATTCTATGGTTTCACTGCTTCAAATAAGTCATCGTGGAATTTTCACTATAATATTTGTCCTACAAAGCTTCAGAAGCTGAAAGTACAATCACGTGAAGGAAAAATATTGGTGAACTTTGTGTATGAATTTCAGATCTTGTCTCACTATATTTTCGGAGATATGATTTGAGGAAGATAGGGTTTTTGCAGGCTCCATAATTCATCTCAAATAGGTAACTTGGGGAAATTGTCATAACTTTCTCTCCGAGCATCGGATTTGAATTTTGTAACAATTAATGGAAAGAGGACAGAATTTTGTTTTTTGGATCATTTTTAGGGCCGAAGGTCGAAAAAAATGACACATGGCACTCTGTACAAGTTCGATCTAGGGAACCAGACTATAATCAGGTTAGTGTGGGATATTGGGCATAACTCTTTCTTGAAAAATCCAATCTTGGTCTGGCATGTTGGGTTGGAAATAAGGCTCAGAGGGATACTACAATATGTAATTTCAGAACTTGGATATTCTCAATTACAGGGATACAATAGCTGCAATATCTAGCTCCTAAAAAGAAAGAAAAAGGTGTGTATTTTTTAAAATTTTGCATAACTTTTGTTTGAAAAATCAGTTTGAAGTTATTCAAAGGGGATAGTGAAGCATAGATATCATTAGTTGATTTAAAAATTCCTCAAAACAAAAAAATGGATACACCTAGTTAAAAACCATGAAGATCTTCTATGACACATGAAGGAGAGGAAGAAATACAACATGTTATATCAAAATTATGGGACCAAGTGCAACAAATTTGGCTCACGCAAAGAGTAACCAAAAATGAAATGGAAGCTAAGATGGATGGTTTGAATAATGGTTTAAAAGAATAAATGGAATATTTTAAAGATGGCATAGAAGAAAAAATGAAAGGCAGCATGGAAGATTTGAAGAATGGTTTAAAATCAAACATGGAAGGTTTGAAGGAAGGTTTGACAAAGTTGATACAAGAAATGCTTCCTAATGGTGAAAATGTGTTGGATGGAACTCATGATGAGAAAAAAAGGAAAGTTAATCATGATTTCATAGACTCTAAATTTTGATTGAAGACCCACCATATTCCGAAGATCGATATGAGGAAGTTTGATGGCAAGGATCTGATAACATGGATACTATAGATGAAGCAATATTTTGATCTCTATAATGTGATACACAAACAAAAGGTAAATATTTCATTTTTATATTTAGAATCCAATCAGTTCCTATGGTATTGATGGTTTTTTTTCTCGTAAACCTCTTGTCACTTGGTCAATTTTTACGGAGGAAATGATAACACATTATGAGGATACAAAGAGCAACACCATCTTTATCCAATTGATAAATCTCAAACAAAAGGGTTCAATGGTGGAGCACATTGAGGACTTCCAAAAATTCAATATCAGGGTAAATGATATTGTAGAGGAGCATATGATTTATTTCTTCATAAGTACTTTAAAGCATAACATCCAACATCAGGTTCACCTTTGGGAACCTGATTCATTGGAGAAGGAATTCAAGGTGGCAAGAAAAGTGGAAAGAAAAATTATGGCAACAAGGAAGCCTACCACTCACTATTATAGAGACAAAAGTGTTTTTGCTCCTAGCCATCCACAACCTACAAGATTGACACCACAACAATTGGAGGAAAAAAGATAAAAAGGGAATTGTTATAGTTGTGATTGTAAATACACTTAAGGTCATAAGTGTGTTGAGAATAAATTATTTTACATGGATTGTGAAGAGTTGGAAGAAAAGGATGAAGAAATGTCAAAAGAAGAGGATATACACTAGGAACCAACCTCATAGAAATAAGAAATGAATCTTACCATATCTTACAATGCATTGTCAAGAATTACCACTCCTCAAGCTCTCAATATAGAAGGACATATAAAAAGGAAAAAGGTAAGAGTATTGATTGATTTGGGTAGTACAAAAAAAATTATTCATTGTAAGATATCCAAGGAATTAAATTTCTTCCTATATCCAGCACCAAAGTGTCAAGTAATGGTTGCAAATGGAGGAACTATAAATTTCTCTGGAAATTTTCATAATATCAAGCTATCCATGGGGGAATATGTATTGAATAGTCCAATGATTTCCATTCCAATGGGTGGTGTTGATGTTGTACTAGGAGTCCAATGGTTACAATGTTTGGGGACGAGAGCTTTTTTTCAAGAACTTTTCATGAATTTTTTTTGGGAAGGAATTGAAGTTGAATTAAGGGGTATTGTAGGGAAACCAGGAAACATAATCATATCTAATAGTATGAAAAATTTTCTAAAGAAATAACAATGAGGCATAATTGCACAATTATGCTCACTAGATGTTAAAACATAGAAATCATCTATTTCTCCATATCTCCAAAAAGTCTTGGGCAATCATTCCAAGGTATTTGAGACTCCCAAAGGTGACCCACTTATTCATGATCATGATCATGTTATTCATTTGATTCTAAGAAGTGTTCCTCTAAACATAAGGCCTTACAGATATCCCTATGCCCAAAAGAGTGAAATTGAACGTATGGTTGCAGAAATGTTAGAAGTTGGTATAGTTCAACCTAGTCAAAGTTCTTTCTCTACTCCAGTATTATTGGTGCACAAGAAGGATGGATCATGGTGCATCTGTCAGGATTATAGGGAGCTACACAAGCTCACTATTAAAGATAAATTTCTCATTCTTGTTATTGATGAATTGTTGGATGAATTACATGGAGAAATTTACTTCACCAAGTTGGATCTTCATTCAGGATATCATCAAATTAGAATGAATAATGAAGACATTTTGAAAACATCATTCATAACTCATGAGGGTCATTATGAATTTTTGGTCATGCCTTTTGACCTTACTAATACACCTTCAACATTTCAAGGTTTGATGAATTCCATTTTAAAACCCGTAGAAAATTTGTGTTAGTATTTTTTGATGATATACTAATCTACAACAATTATGGGAAGGATCATGTTCAACATGTTGACTAGGTGCTCAAACTGTTGGAGGAGAAACAATTAAGTGCAAAAATCTCCAAATGTTTCTTTGGAGTATAGGAGCTGGAATATTTGGGTCATATTGTATCTCATGAGGGTGTTAAGGTAGACCCTAACAAAATTAAATCTATTAAGGAATGGAAAATCCCCACAACCATACATCATATTTGAGGATTTCTCAGGTTGATAAGGTATTATCGCAAATTTATTAAGAATTATGGGAGAATAGCGGCACCTATAACATCATTATTGAAGAAAGATGCATTTTCTTGGACTCTGGAAGAAACTAAGGCCTTTGAACATCTTAAAGAGGCAATGTGCCAAGGACCAGTCTTAACTACGCCAGACTTCACAAAAACCTTTATTGTGGAAATGATGCCTCGGGAAATGGAATTGGTGTTTTTTTTAAATGCAAGAAGGAAGACCCATTCTTTTGGAAAGTCATCTAATCAATTGAAATTATTTACACATACCTGTTTATGAGAAGGAAATGTTGACAATACTACATGCACTAAAGCATTGACGACCTTACCTAATGGGAAGACACTTCAAGGTAAAAACATATCACGATAGTCTTAAATACTTTTTGGAACAAAGATTTCTTTAGAAGAGTAGCAAAAATGGGTCACAAATATGTTGGGTCATGACTTTGAAATCATCTACAAAAAAGGGAAGCAAAATGTTGTTGCATATGCACTCTCAAGAAATGATGAGGATGTGGAAGCATTGCTTTATGCCATTTCTATTAACCAACCTGAGTGGATAACAAAAGCAAGGGATGAATGGAAGAATGATGAAGAGTTGTGGACACTCATTCAAAAGTTGCAGCAAGATCCTAGTACATATGATACATTTAGCTGGAAAAATGATTCATTATGGTACAAATATCACTTATATTTTTGTAAGAATCCCCAACTCAAACACAATATTCTTTTGGAATTGCACTCCTCTCCCTTAAGAGGGCACTCAGGATTTTTAAAAACTTACCACAAATTCAAAAAGGAATTTTTTTGGGATGGACTTAAATCTTATATTCTGAAGTTTGTGGCAGAATGTTTGGTTTTCCAAGAAAATAAGGTTGAGGCAATTAAGACCCCGGGACTATTACAGCCTTTAGCCATTTCAAGTTAGCATTGGGAGGAGGTCTCATTAGATTTTATCACAAGTTTACCTAAGTCTGAAGGAAAGAGTGTCATCATGGAAGTAGTTCATAGACTTACCAAGTATGAGCACTTTTGTGCATTATCTCATCCTTTTAAGGATAGTACAGTTGCTAATCATTTATCAAAATAATTCAAAATCTTCATGGAAACCCAAAGATTATTGTAAGTGACAGAGATCCCATTTTCATTGGAAATTTTTGGATGGAATTATTTTCTTGTCTTGGTACTTAATTAGCTCATAGCTCATCTTATCATCCTCAATTTGATGGGAAAACTTCAATAATGAACAAATGTTTGGAAAGATTTCTTCTTTGATTTGTATCTGATAAATAAACACAATGGGTCTAGTGGTTACCTCTAGCTGAATGGTAGTATAACACTTCCTTCCATACTCCAGAAAAAAAAATGACCCCATTTGTGTAACTTTATGGATATCATCCACCATCTATGACATCATCTTTAAGATAAAATTATAAGGTTCAAGAAGTGGAAGATCACATCGAGCATCAACAACGAATTCTCCAACTCTTAAACGATAACCTCACTTTAATGCAGAATCGAATGAAACAACAAGTAGATCAACATTGCAGTGAAAGAAGTTTTGATGCAGGCGATTGATTGGGTATTTTTACGAGTACAACCATACAAGAAAGTGTCCCTCAATCTAGCTAAGAAGGATAATAAATTATCACCCATGTAGTATGGTCCTTACAAGGTGTTACAAATGATTGGTACTATGGCATACAAATTGGAGTTTCCTACATCTTCCCGAGTACACCTAGTTTTCCATGTTTCATGCTTAAATAAGGTTATCAGTGACAAGATTCCAGTTCAAATAGTGTTGCTAGAACTTGATGAAGAAGGAAAAATCATATTTGAGCCTGAAGCAGTCATGGAAACATGAACACGACAACTATGAAATTGATAAATTTCAGAGTATCTCATTAAGTGGAAGAACTTACTCGCTAAAGATTCCACATGGGAGGATGATAATTTTATATAGAATCATCCAAAACTACTCAAGCGTTGAGGACAACATTTTTTTAAGGAGAGGGGCATGTGAGGTCCCTATAATACTAGTGTATCCCCCTTATTGTTATTGTTAGTGTAGGCCCCTTATTGTTATTGTTGTGCCCATGTAGGCCCCATATTGTTATTGTTGTGCCCCATAGAAGCCCATTATTGTTATTGTTGTGCCTTTACATTATTATTT